>CM031944.1:11896057-11898557 GCA_018749465.1 Paracanthobrama guichenoti
ACTTCCTGTCGTGGCTGTGGCCCGTCTCACCCGCTGCTTCCTGTTGCGACGCAGCCCCCTGTGTGCCGTCGCCGTGACAACTCCATACAGGAGAGTCTTTCATCACCACTGCCACAGCGATGTCGCCACGGGCAACCACACAACTCACCTGCTGTACCCGTCTCTCTGTACATCTTCATTTTTCTCACTGCTCGCTCCTGCTCTCCTCACCCTCCCCTTTTTCCTTGCCAAGAATTGCTATTGTTTTTACATTCAACTAATGTTTACTTGCAAGTTAGTCTAAATGTTCATTGTTTTTATTCATAATTGTTTATTTTTGTTCTTCTTTTGTTGTATTTGGGTTTTGTTGAGTTTTAATTAAGTAATTTAAACCTGCATGTTTATATTTACTGAGGAAAATGTGATGTTTGCCACAGAGCTAGGTGGTTTCCAGGGTGTTGCTAAGCATTTGTTCATGTGTTTGAGGTGGTTTCCAGGGTGTTGCTATGCATTTGTTCATGTGTTTGAGGTGGTTGCCAGGGTATTGCTATGCATTTGTTTAGGTGTTTGAGGTGGCTCCTAGGGTGTTGCTAGGCATTTGTTCATGTGTTTGAGGTGGCATCACTAGGTTGTTTTGGGTGGTTGCCATGGGATTGCTAAGGTTTTTTGAGGGTTTTATAGTGCATTGCTATGTGGTCTTCTGGGGATTCTGGGTGGTTGCTAGGGTGTTGCTGTGTGGTTGCTAGTACATTCTGACTGGTTGCTAGGGCATAAATCCCATCACTTAATAAATTCCCAGCACACCTCACCTCAAGCAGCTATATGATTTTGAGAAATCATTCATGCCTGGAGCTCAAATGGTGCTGGATGAGTTTTGCACTGAAGTTTAATACTTCTATTTCTCTCTTTCTGCCATTCAGTCTCTGCTTGTTTGCCTGGTTTAATATACCGTGTTCCTGGTCCGTGGCCCGTCAGCTGTGATTTCCTGTTGTCGAGGGGAGAGTCACGTTACAGGATGCATAATGCTGTCGTGATCTGATCAGCTTTCATTCTCGCCCTTATCAGATTACAGGTTTTAAAGCTGCTCCCCACAAAACATCTCAGTGTCAACTTATTAGATGTGTAAGACCGTCTTTCTCTCTTGTCGTCTTCACACGCTCGTCTTCCTCCTCACATCAGACACTAAACAAATGCAAATGTGCGTGTTTGGGCTTTTCTGTGCATCACAGCACACGCTTCATATTCATGAAAGACACAATGAGTTTGTGCCTCTGTGCTCGGGGAAAAAGGCATCTAACGAATTCATAAACATCCATCTTTACGAGTGAACCGTAATGAAGAGAAACTGCAATGAAGAGAGAGAAGTTTTGACGGAAATTAAGAAGTGAACAGTGCATGCAGAGATGGAGCGATGGAACAAAGCAGGGTTAAACAGATGGTACAGACCTCATCTAACCTCAGAAGAAATCTGATTGCTCAGAGTTTGCTTTGTTTAACTCGCAATTTGGGTTCTTTAAAGAATCAACTTTGTTTCTCTCAAAATAAAACATTATTGAACAAAAATATATTACATTGATTTGACTGAAAATAAAAAAAGTTAAGTTTCATGTATTCGATCACGTTAGATCACAAACAACAATACCAGAGGGTTAAATGCTGGAGATAGACCCTTAAATTATCATTCCAAGTGTGTACGAAACACGGCAACGTTCTAGTGTCTTGCATGTTAAAAGTTAAAGTGAATAGCAGCTCAGGCCGTTTAATGAGAAATGTGTGAGTTCATATTGAGATCTCTGACTTTTGATTGCAGACTGTATCTTTAAGGCATTGTTGAGATCTCATCTGGAGGTTGTTCTCAGGAGAAACATCTCAGAACCAGGAGACAGTTCAAAGTTCTCAAATGTCATGTCTTCTGATTTCTGATCTCACATGCAACTCAAAGCACAGCAGATGCACTGAAGTCATGATACGAGGCCGACGCTGAAATGACTCATGTGAGCGCAGGTGTATGCGAGTGGCTGCAGTCTCTCACAGCCCATGGGCTTGTTGGGAGTTGACGTCTCTGAGCTTCAGTGTCTCTGACAGCTGTGAATCCAGGAGCGAGACGGCGTGCTCCTATCCTGCTCCTCTGGCTGTCTCTGTCTTACACCTCCACATTAACCTTTCTTTCTTCCTCTCTCTCTCTCTTTCTCTCCCGCAGATGACACGGCCTATTCAGGTGAAGCCAGCTGACAGTGAGAGTCGAGGAGGTAAAGAGATTTCATTTCTACCTCACTTTATTGCTCCACACTCATTTATTTGCTCTTTCTCACTCACTTGCTTTCTCTTTCGGCCGTTGTGTGCCGCTGATATTAGCTTAGACTGGAAGTGTTCTCACTCTGTTCGGGGCTCTACTTTATTTGATTAGATTTATTTCATTGTTGGGTTTTTGGCACTTTTAATTGACAGGGCGCAATGATTTAGGAAACGTGGGTTGAATTTGAATTTGCACACAAAAGCATGTGCAGTTTACAGCATTTTT
>CM031944.1:11906057-11976057 GCA_018749465.1 Paracanthobrama guichenoti
TGATGCATTTAAACACTGCTGTGGCAGCCTTAGTAAACTCCTCTTTTATAGTACAAAAAATGTGTGTGTGTGTAATACCAGCCCCAAAAAGCAAAAATCTACCAGAAATTACAGGTACAAGTACAGGAGAATTTTGTCATACTGTTTTCAGTGTTTCAAAGCTTGAGTTTCTCTTCTATTCATTAAAGCATAATGTCAGCGGTCATGTACACCCGGCACCTCCTGCTCTGATATCATAAGAAATCCCCATAAAGATTTGACCTTTACCATCCTGACCTGATCGTTAACCAAACGTCTCATTCATCACAAAGCTCTATTTGTCTCTGTGCAGTGATAAAGCGTAGTGGAGTATTGATTACAGCCGTAATGGATCTACTCATTGTGGATGGGTGGGGCTCGCTCTGTTTCCTATATGCAATTATCTCAGTGATGTATGATTGTGTGTCTGCGTGCGTGCGTTTGTGTAACGCTGTTATCCTCGCCTCGTGCCTCATTGAGACTACAGTAAAAGTGCTGTTGCTCCAATCTGGCAACGCTCTGTTATAATGAAATGAACTCATTTGCTGAGCTCAGGGTTTCGAGATCTCATTCAGTCCAACAGGCCTGGAGGACAGATTTACATGATAACAGCCCAAGTGGAGGTCATGTACAGTAGTAGTGTTGCTCAAAACATTATATGCTTCACATTCAGTTCTTCTCATTATTTGGTTTATAGATCCAAACATTTTTGCAGTGTCAACTTAACATAAAAATGTCCACAAGTGTCCCCACAAAGATGGCAATATGTGAAATCCTTGACAATTTTGGCCCCCATGAGGAAACCTTAATGATTTAAGCCTTAAAATGATTTAAGGCTTAAATCATACTAAATTATGTTTTGTGTGTGCATGTGCATGCATGTGCATGTGTGTTTGTGTGTGCGTGTGTGTGTGCGCTTGTTTGTGTGTGCGATGCGTGTGTGTGTGCATGTGTATGTGTCCGTGTATGTGTGTGCTTGTGTGTATGTGTGTGTGCGCATGTGTGTGTGCGTGCATATGCATGCATGCGTGTGTGTGCGTGCGTGTGTGTGTGTGCATGCATGCGTGTGTCTCTGTGTGTGTGTGTGTGTGCGTGCATGCTTGTGTGTGCAGCTGCATCAAAGGGAGAAGTTATTATATCTCTCTCTCTCTCTCTCTCTCTCTCTCTCTCTCTCTCTGTGTCTCTTTCTGGCTGGCCGTGGCCCAATGTTTGATTTTATGCCCTAGTTTTGGAGAGCCCTTATCTCCCCTCACCCTTTCTGCCTGTCGGTTTTGAGCGCCATTCTGATTCTCTGAGCTGTCTTTAGGATTGATACCACTGAGAGACAGACAGATGGAGGGAGAAGGACAGACACGGAGAAGGAGAGAAGCACACATTTCTAGTGAGCCGCCTTTCTGTCTAGTACCTACATAGACAACATCTAACTGAAATAGTGAGTAAAATATTGAGTAGCTTGAATGGCAATGTAAGTCACTTTAGATAAAAGCGTCTGAAAATGCATGCATTTAAATAAAACCTCTTCAGCATGATGCTGACGTAGGCTACTCAATTATTGGCTGAACAGTCTGTTTAATCAATAGTTTTGTAATTTATTGTAAATTAAAGTGTATATACTCAACATTTCGCTCCCATGCAATCTTGAATAGATTTTTTTCACAATGCATTCTGGGATAATCTCCTCCCTAAATGATTCTGCCTCAATTTTGGCCAAAAGAATGTACCATCACTTTGCTGCCTACCTTTCTGAACAGCTTTCAGGTCTGTGATGCATTGAAATGCCGTCTATGTAGGCAGCACACTATAGGTTTCAGAACAGAGCTACTCTCTCTCACTCTGTCATGTGTTTCATTTTCTCGTGTTATTAAAGTGGTTGGGTGTGAGATGTGAAGCCGGCTGAGTCCCGTCCCTCAAAGCTCTGAGAGAATGATGCTAAATGAGTCTCTCTATGAAAACCCAACCCCCATCCCTCTCTCCTTCTCTCTCTTTGAAGTTCACTCTATCTGACTGGCTGCTACATCATTTATGTCCAGTTCAGCAAGCTCAGAATACATTTTAATCACTGTACTTATTCAGCTGTCCTCTCTCTCTGACATTCTTTTTCTTATTTCTCAATTTTGGCATGACAAAAGGCAAAATCGGTGCAAAATAAGTAAAATTAAGTAAAATAGCAATAGTGTAAATTGAGTATACTTTATTTTAGTATCATTGAGATACTATAAAACTAAAACTAAACCATTAAAAAGAGGTTTGTTACTTAAAATTAAATTAAATTTCAGATTTTTGTTTAGTAAAATAAAAACAAAACTACTAACTTACTATTGAAAATAAATAAATTACTAAAAACTATATAGACATTCAAAGCGTTAACTAAAACGAAAATGAAAGCAGAAAAAATTATTAATAAAATATTTAATAAAAACTACAGTACATAGTAGTCTCAGTATTATTATTATTATTATTATTTTAGAATCATTTAATAATCTTAACACACATTTCCTGTGATATAATTGTTTTATCTTTAGTTTGACTAACATTAAAACTAGACTTTTATATTTTCTGAAGTAAATGTAAGTAGTGTTTGCTTTTGCAAAACTCACCACTGTGATGCTAGTGTGTTTCTAGTTTTTAAAGGGGTCATGGCATGGGAAATCAAATTTTCCTCGATCTTTTGATAGTTATTTGTACCATTAAAACATCCTGCAAGTTTCAAAGTTTGAAAAGTCCTCCTCATTATAAACAAAGAATGTATTTAATTAGGCTCCTAAAACGGCTCATTTTGATCTGTGACATCACACGGGGCACAACCATTTGCATAGGCCCCGCCCACTGGCGTTCAGTCGCTTAACGGCTGACATTTGCCTGCACTGGATGTGAGCGTCGCGTCAAACGCAAATAGAAGCCATTATAATGACTGACGCTGTCTACACTGGATACGGTATACAGATGTGTGTTCACTTTACTCCACACACTCGAGTCCGTCGACAACAGGACAAATGGAGGAGTGAAGGATCATTTGCGTTGACGTGTCCAGTTTAAACAGCTGGTTTGCATCTCTGTACAGACTTCAGAAACAAGTGGATGGTTTATTTTAATGACGTCACAGATTGCGTCTGAGGATTATATGTTTGTTCGGAGCATTTTGTTTTCTAAAAGAGGCACAGTGTAATGGAGATTTGGCAAAGAAACTTTTTTTGAAAGCTGAAGCAGCGACTGTATTGAATCTGACAGCAGCTTCATCACAAACCACAAGTAAACAAGTTCATAATGCTTTGTCTGTTAATGACAGTTTTATATGGATAAAGTTTTCAAAACACTCACTTGTGTGCAATAGTGAGCGGGCATTAATACTGTTTCCTATGCAGTCATAACAGTGGCTGTTAACAACCCTTAAAGGAGCCGCTCCTTAAAAACATATCATTTCAGACAGAGGTTGAAAATAATTGTTTTTACATATATATATTTTATGTATAACATAAATGCAGTCTTAGTAAGTGTAAGAGAAAAAAAAAAAAATAATATATATATATATATATATATATATATATATATATATATATATATATATATATATATATATATATATATACACTGTAAAAAAGTTTGGGATCAGTGGTTTTTTTGTTTGTTTGTTTTTCTTACACTTACCAAGACTGCATTTATGTTATTAAAATACAAAACAAACAGTTATATTGTTAAATATTATTACAATTTAAAATAACAGTTTTCTATATAAATATATTGTAAAATATATTTTATTCCTGTGATCAAAGCTGAATTTATCATCATTCCTCCAGTCTTCAGTGTCACATGATCCTTCACTGATCACTCTGATATGAGGATTTGATGCTCAAGAAACATTTATTATTATTATCAATGTTGAAAACATTTTTTTTCAGGATTCTTTGATTAATAGAAAGTTCAAAAGAACAGCATTTATTTGAAATATAATCTTTTGTAACATTATAAATGTCTTTATTGTAACTATTTTGATCAATTTAATGCATCTTTGCTGAATAAAAGTATTAATTTCTTTCATTTCTTTAAAAAAACTTTTGAATGCTAGTGTATAATGTTACAAAAGCTTTCTATTTCAGATAAATGCTGTTCTTTTGAACTTTCTATTCATTAAAGACTACTGAAAAATGTAATTGTTTTCAATATTGATAATAATAATCATAAATGTTTCTTGAGCAGTAAATCCTCATATCAGACTGATTTCTGAAGGATCATGTGACACTGAAGACTGGAGGAATGATGCTGAAAATACAGCTTTGATCACAGGAATACATTACATTTTAAATGTTTCAGAGACAATAATTTCCATGTTACTGTTACTGTTTTTTTTTTTTTTTTTTTATTAAATAAATGCAGCCTTAGTGAGCAGAGACTTCTTTTAAAACATTAAAAACTTGCAGATCCCATAGTTTTGTGCAAAAAAATGGCACTTTATATTATAAATGAGCCTCAAGGAACATGACCTTGAGCATGTCATGACCCCTTTAAGGGGTTTGGGTGGTTATTAGGTGGTTGCTTATTGGTCAGAAGAAAGAGCCCACCCAGCAGAGTGTTATGGGATTTTTCATATCATTAACCCTTAGTGTGAGCAGTAACAGTAATAATATGCTGACCATCAGATACTTTTTCTACATGATCATTTGTCCACTTATTAATTGATTCCATTGACAGGTCATTGTCCAGGTCCTATAGATGGGTTTGCATGCGGGCAGCGGTGTGTGTCTGGTTTGGCCCGTGTGATGGATGCCGTTTAGAGATGATATGAGCCGAGAGCTCTGGCTTCGGTCATTAGCGGAGTCACCAAACAGATGACCTGACACATTATGACCGTAATAAAGAAAACCTTCATTTTCTTAGCTATTGATCTACAATCAAAGCAAATGGGCTGTGCGCTCTCAGAGACGTGCCTTCGGCCTGCTCTCGGCCAATGCGGGATGTGCTCTGGCGCTCGTTGGGCCGCGCAGGACTTGTGCTATGGATCCCCGAGGTATACAGAAGAAAATAGGGCTACCTATCACAGCTGTCCATGAGTTGGTAATGGGTTTTTTTGGGGAGAAGCAGTAATAGATGTGAGGAGAACAGAGGAAAATGGATAGTATAGGAGGGGAGAGACATTACAGAGTTTTACAGTGCGTTTGGGAGCCATTGCAAAACTCCTCTGTGCCACAGAAATAGTAATCGTCTTAGAATGCTAAATAGCCACCTTGAAAACCCTCATCAAAATCTCAGCGTGGTGCGCTCTCTTTTTCAAATCCTCCATTTTTCTTTTCTCCGCATTCCTTGTGATTCATATTTTAACGAGTGCTTTGTTGGGACGGGTGACGCAGGTTTCTCTGGCTCCAGAGACTAAACAAAGAGAGAAGGAAAGACAAGATGGACTCAAACTGGTTCAATCTGCATAGGGTGACCAGATGAACCATATAAAAACATGCTAGAGTAACCTAGTGCATAGTGCACATGCTCTGATGGATGGGCAACCTATATGGACTGGGAGTGACACTTAAAAATAAAATTAACAAATCAGTTATCCGTATTGGTTACACTTTACTTTAAGGTGACATAGTTATATTGTACTTATTCAAATATACTGAGTAATATTAATTAACTACATGTACTTACTATAGAGTTACAGTTATGGTTATGTTCAGGGTTAGTAACTTGTAATTATGTATAATTTAATGTTATTAATGTAGTAAGTGCATGTAATAATGTGTAACAACGTCACCTTGAAATTAAGTGTTACCTCAGTATAATCTACTTTAGCATGTGGGAGAGGGAGTGGCTCTCCCACATGCTAAAGGTTGCCTAATGAGTGAATTGTCCAATGGCTTTTTTTTTTTACTCATTTGACAAATGGATAAAAAAAAGCATTTGTCAAAATAAAAAAAAAGAAAATTTACTTTTCTAAAATGCAATTTAAACGATGAATTCATTTAATATTTTATTGCTTTATTTAACTGCATTGTAAAACGTGAATTAAAATTATGTATTAATTTAGAAAAAAATAATTTAACTTTTTTATAACATGAATTAAATGACCAGATTATATATATATATATACATGTATATGTACACTCACCTGAAGGATTATTAGGAACACCATACTAATACTGTGTTTGACCCCCTTTCACCTTCAGAACTGCCTTAATTCTACGTGGCATTGATTCAACAAGGTGCTGAAAGCATTCTTTAGAAATGTTGGCCCATATTGATAGGATAGCATCTTGCAGTTGATGGAGATTCTCGAATCTCACGTTCCACCACATCCCAAAGATGCTCTATTGAGTTGAGATCTGGTGACTGTGGGGGGCCATTTTAGTACAGTGAACTCAATGTCATGTTCAAGAAACCAATTTGAAATGATTCGAGCTTTGTGACATGGTGCATTATCCTGCTGGAAGTAGCCATCAGAGAATGGGTACATGGTGGTCATAAAGGGATGGACATGGTCAGAAACAATGCTCAGGTAGGCCGTGGCATTTAAACGATGCCCAATTGGCACTAAGGGGCCTAAAGTGTGCCAAGAAAACATCCCCCACACCATTACACCACCACCACCAGCCTGCACAGTGGTAACAAGGCATGATGGATCCATGTTCTCATTCTGTTTACGCCAAATTCTGACTCATACCAACAGAAATCGAGACTCATCAGACCAGGCAACATTTTTCCAGTCTTCAACTGTCCAATTTTGGTGAGCTTGTGCAAATTGTAGCCTCTTTTTCCTATTTGTAGTGGAGATGAGTGGTACCTGGTGAGAAATCACTCACTGCATCCTAACAACACCCTTGTAACCACCCACAACATCCTCACAACAATATAACAGCATCCTAAAAATCACTCACAGGACTTAGCATCGCCCTAGAAACCACCCACAACACCCTCACAGCCATTTAGCAACTCCCTAGAAATCACTCATGGAGTCTTTGCAATACCCTAGAAACCACTCAAAACACCCTTACAATGGTCTTCTGCTGTTGTAGCCCATCCGCCTCAAGGTTGTGTGTGTTGTGGCTTCACAAATGCTTTGCTGCATACCTCGGTTGTAACGAGTGGTTATTTCAGTCAAAGTTGCTCTTCTATCAGCTTGAATCAGTCGGCCCCTTCTGACCTCTAGCATCAACAAATCATTTTCGCCCACAGGACTGCCGCATACTGGATGTTTTTCCCTTTTCACACCATTCTTTGTAAAACCTAGAAATGGTTATGCGTGAAAATCCCAGTAACTGAGCAGATTGTGAAATACTCAGACCAGCCCGTCTGGCACCAACAACAATGCCACGCTCAAAATTGCTTAAATCACCTTTCTTTCCCATTCTGACATTCAGTTTGGAGTTCAGGAGATTGTCTTGACCAGGACCACATCCCTAAATGCATTGAAGCAACTGCCATGTGATTGGTTGATTAGATAATTGCATTAATGAGAAATTGAACAGGTGTTCCTAATAATCTTTTAGGTGAGTGTATATGTGTGTGTGTGTGTGTGTGTGTGTGTGTGTGTGTGTGTGTGTGTGTGTGTGTGTATACACTCTAAAGTTGTTTTAACCCAGCAGTTGGGTTGAATGTTTGCTTAAGACAACTCAACCACTGGGTTAAACCCAATTGCTGGGTTAGTCCATTTTCAACCCAACTTGGGTTGTTTTTAAGTGTATATAGTATAGAAATCCTAAAGAAACTTTTGGAAAAGAAGGTTTTGAGTGAACGCAAAGTTTCTCGGGGGGAACGCAAGACATTTGCGAGAGAAGCATTGACTTATTATTTTTCCTCCCATCTCATATTTTTTTTTCCCACCACCATGTCCCTTTAGGGGCTCTGTAATATATATATGTAGAACTGAGATTGAATTGGACCTGCTGAAAGTCGATGTTTTTATTGTGAATCTCTAGTCAAACCTAAACTTTCGTGTTGATACTACAATCCAACTAAAGCAAGTTTTGCATTGAGCATTAAATAATTAGTTCACTTTAAAATGAAAATTAGTCCATGATTTACTCACCCTCACGCCATCCTAGGCGTATATTACATTCTTCTTTCTGATGAACATAATCAGAGTTATATTAATAAACATCCTGACGCTTCCAAGCTTTATAATGGCAGTGAACAGAGCTCACAAGTTTGAAGCTCAAAAGAGTGCATCCGTCCATTATAAACATACTCCACACGGCTCCGGGGGGGTTAATAAAGGCCTTCTGAAGCAAATCAATGGGTAAAAAATAGTTTTGTAACAAAATTATCCACATTTAAAACTTAACTTAAAACGTATAAAGTAAAATATCTACCTTCCGGCTGGCCGCCTTCCATATTTGTGTTAAATATGGAGATTTTTTTTAATAAAAACCCATCAATTCGCTTCAGAAGGCCTTTATTAACCCCCCGGAGTCGTGTGGATTGTATAATATAATATAACATATAGATCTAGGATGACTTGAGGGTGAGTAAATCATGGGGTAATTTTTGAATTAACTATCCCTTTAATATAGTAGTAACTATATATATAATAACTGCATAACCTAGAAATGGTTAACTCAAAAATTTAAATGGTCATTTATTACTTGCCCAGATGTTGTTTCAAACCTGTATGACTAGCCTGTAAGATATTTTGAAGAATGTTCGAGTCTTACAACATTGGACCCCATTGACTTTCACTCTATAGACAAAAGAGAGTGAGTAACTGAATGTTCATTTTTGAGTGAACTATCCCTTTAAGGCTTCACATTGCCTTGTTTGTTCCTCATGACATAAAAAGCAATAAATCGCTGCACTGTCAATGTAGACTTTATTTATAGTAAAATCAAATTAAAGTTCAGGGTAAACTTGCGTCCCGGAAGTTACACCATCCAGACGTCTGGTCACCCTAGGTCTACTGTGTCATTCGAGGTCGTGCTGTAGAAATGATTAAACTAAAGAACCGCCATTAAAATCTCATAATCATGGAACACACAAATGAGGACGGATATTTGTTATACGCTTGTTAAACTCTGACATTTTGTTCCACTCTTTAAGGGTCACTAGATTGAACATTAGCTTTTGTGTTCGCATGGAGAGATCTGCTGTGCTACGTTCTGTTAATGATTCAAACTGTAGCTAATTGTACATTATGATTGTATTATATTCTGCATCATAGATTTAGTTTTTTTTATTTATTTTTTTATGTTAATTGGCTCATGATGTATTGGATTGGACAGAACTAGCTGAGTGAAACGTAAATGTGGGTTTAGACCGGTTATCGCTTGCTCTTTCAAGAAACCAATACAGTCTTAATGGAACGGCCATTGCTGTGTAATTCAGTTGAACGGTTCTGGTCTGCTTCTCTGAACACAGACCATGATTTTATAGATTTACCACTGGTCTTTTTTTAAACCTTGCAGCCTTGTGTTAACTGACATTAAATTAACTATTTAACAGTTTAAAGAAATTAATACTTCTGTTCTGCAGCAAATGTGCATTAAATTGATCAAAAGTGACAGTAACTGTTTTCAACACTGATATAATAATCATAAATGTTTCTTGAGCAGCAAATATCAGAATGATTTGTGAAGGATCATGTGACACTGAAGACTGGAGTAATGATGCTGAAAATTCAGCTTTGATCACAGGAATACATTACATTTTGAAATAAATTAAAATAGAAAATTGTTATTCTAAATTGTAATAATATTTCACAATATTACTGTTTTTTATTTATTTTTATTGTTAAACAGCAGTTTAACATTTACATTTAATTTAATGAACTACAGACAGGTTGCATTACCAAAAACAATGATTAAATAGATATTCAGATATTATTTCCCTGTCCGTGAAGCCTTTGGGTGAAAGGAAAGTCATTCCAGAGGCGGAGTAAATTATTGCAGTTATTACAAATATTTCTTATTTTCTTTAGAATAATGTATTCTGAATAAATGTAAACCAATAACATATGTTTAAAAAAAAAAGTATATAAATATAGCAAGTGTCACGGCTGTGTGAAGGCAGGAAGATACAATTCCAAACGTGATTTAATCTCAAAGATAGGCAAGACAGGTAGACGGGCGTCACTGAACTGAACATATATACAGGTGTTAATGATGGTGACTGATCCGTGCACAGCTGAACGTGATTAGTGTCTGTGACAACAAATGAGTGACATAGGCAGGTGATGACAAAACATAACATGTGACAGCAAGGATCTCATTGCGATTTTAAAGTCAAGTGATCTACATTTAATTTCTTTCATTGCATTGCATCATTTATGTTATCATATACTGCTGACTTGTGTGTTGCATTATAGATAGCGTGTTAAATTTTAACATGCTGAGTGTACAGCGATCAGCAGGAATACAATAAGGAGCTTTTTCTGTCAGTAGTTTATATTTTTCCTGTCCTGCCTACTTTTTCTCTGTGCACCCCTCAAGAATGTGAAATCAATTATGTAAATGTTTTCTTTACATGCAACAAATAGCTTCTAATTTACAATAACGCCTGTAAATGAGTAATGTTTTGCACAATGTAAGTGCCTTTTTTCTATTACTGTAAGCCTGTTTGCTACAGCATACAGTGCAAGATGTTAATTTGCTTTTATTGGTTTCAACCCATTCAAGGGTTTCCAAGACACTTAGAGCAATCATTTTCTTGTAGTCTAGCTGGTCTAACCAGCTAGATACACCTGTAAACCAGCAACACTTGCATCATATTCAGCAGCATCCAGTAATGTCACGAGTGTTGCACATCTTTTGTACAGCGTGGTGTAGCTGTCGTTGTGTTCGACGGCTCATAGCTCTAAGTTATAGATGAGGCGCTGTAGGTGCATGTGTCTCAGCCCTTCTGTTCTGACTTTTCTAGCCTTCTGTCTGTAATATTCTCCTGCTGTGATGGGATCTGGCCAACATTATGCCACTGGATTTCATCTGTCTTCACTTGCGCTGTATGCAACGAAACACACATTGACAGTTCACTGCTTCTTTTTTGGCAGAGTTGCTCACCAACCCAGTTTTATTTTAGATTTTCTTTCATCGGTGTAACATATTTGGCTTCTGAAAATGGTGTATAAAGTTCTGTCATGACAACTCTCGGAAAGTTTGGTATGGAAAATACCTGCCCTGGGATGTTTCCAAGGTGGCAGCAAAATTACGTATATTGATAAATAATAATCATAAATAATCAAATTAACTGCCAATTGCATTAGATATAAGTGTGTTCTAAAGCTACTTTCTAGCTTACTTTAAAAGCCAGTTGATGTGTGCTGATCCTGTGAAATGAAGATTTACAGTAACCGTAGAGATGTAGTTCTGCTTCAGTTATCATCTTATTTACATTCAGAACCAATTCTGAATGACCTGGACCAGTTTGCAGAAAAAAAACCCGTAAGCCTTAGTTTGTTTAGTAGGGTTTTCTCAACTTAAGGTGTTTGTTGCACCCGGCTGCAGCACATTAGTGTGAAGCATTCATCTCAGTGAACTCTGTGAAATAAAGTGTTCCCTTCGGATTAATGACCTTCTCAGAGCTGTGTTTGTTGTTGTGTGCATTAGAAGGTAAATCTAGACTCTCCTGTGTGTTCAGAGCTCAACCGGGCTGATTTGATTTCATGTGAAGGGTCTGCAGAGAACATTCAGCCTGAACATTCAGTGTGTGTGTGTGTGTGTGTGTGTGTGTGTGTGTGTGTGTGTGTGTGTGTGTGTGTGTGTGTTTGTGTGTGTTTATTTTGAAAAGGAACATGCATGTTTCATTTACATTATTAAGCTGATTGTTCTGGTTCAAAATCTCATTGGATAAGCTGCTTCAAAGCCACTATATCCATATATACTATGCAAACCACTGAATAGCAATGCGCTAAAAACACATGACTGACCACATATGGAGTATCACTCACATATCACTCATGGAGTCTTTGCAATGCCCTAGAAACCACCCACAACACCCTAACAATCAAATAAAAACACCTTAGAAATCACTCATGGAGTCTTTGCAATACCCTAGAAACCACTCAAAACACCCTTACAACCAAATATAAACACCCTAGAAATCACTCACAGCATCCTAGCAACACCCTAGAAACCATCCACAACACTCTCACAACCAAATGGGAATACCCCAGAAATCACTCACAGCCAAGGTTTGAATTAACACCCGCCAACCCGCAAAATGCGGGTAAAAATCAATGGCTGGGTTAAATGCAGAGGACAAATTCTTATTATGAGTTACCATACTTGGCCATCACGTCACTTTAATTTTAATTACATTTTACATTACATCATTACATTTAACTTTAATTTACATGCTATTTGTTGATAATAAAATATTAAAAAAGCCATTGAAATGTATATAAGCTCAGCCACTTAGCAACACCCTAGAAAGATTTCTAAGATGCCCTAGAAACCACTCACACCCTCGCAACTTTGTATTAATACAAAGTTGAACATTGTTTTTTTTTTATAATTTAATTGCCACGGTTTTCCAACCCTTTAACTATACTAAAATCACTGCAACGCATCCTCTCGTGACTTATTGCTTTATTTTGTGATCATTGCATGTGTTAGAGCTGTTCTCTAGATTGTAAAGTTAACTTTATCATGATTTTCTTTCCACCTGTCAAGTCAGAAGTGTGTTGATGTGGGTTAAACGGGGTAGCGCTTTAATTTCGCTGCAACACATCGGCGTGCTCTGTTGCGTTTGCATGGAATAAAAACATTCACTGGCATTCGCTGTCATCGCTCTTAAAAACAAACAAAGATAAAAAAGCTCTTGCGTTCATGCCAGTCCCATCTGACTGCTCTCTGAGCAAACAAAACACACTGAACATGATGAAGGTGTAAACTACCACTCCACCTGCGAGATGCTTCTGTTTGTATGACAACTGCTTGGCATATTAGAAAAATATAACCCAGGGATAGAACAAAGTCTGTTTATCTGTTCAAGGAGAAAAAAGGGATTTAGTGGCAAAGGGGGAAAAGGGTTTGTACGTTCAGGCTTTTGCAATCCTTCTCAGAGTCCTGCTGAGAAATAAAGGGGCATATTTGTTTGGGCTTTCAGTTGTGTCAATGTTTAAGCCTATTTACAGCTTTTAATCGGCTTAGAGCATCCCCCTCATCTCTCTCTCTCTCTCTCTCTCTCTCTCTCTCTCTTTCTCTGAGCAAATATGAAAAAAATAACAACAAAGCATTTCTTGAAAATGTTTTGTGCATTTGCAGTATTGCTTAAGTAACAATAAAACAGAGTAATGCAGTGGTCTATCTACTTTCAAGGTTTAATTTAATGTTTAACGGTGTGATTTTGTCCCAACCTAGTACTGTAGATCATTCATTCAGCTCCAGATCTGTAAAATACATTGTTATCCAGCCCATTCTCACAGCAGGAGCCTTGTTTTGCAAAGTATCTGATGTATTTGGATATTAGCATGTTTTGAAGCTTTGAGATAGAAATAGTTTCAAAAGCTGAATATTACTAGGTGTTTGCTGAGTCAAGCATCTCTGTTGCTGTTGCTCATATACATTAGCGTTTTAAACCATCGCTTCAGACTAAGGGTGTTCACACATGGCATGTTTGGTTGGATTAAAATGACCCCTGGTGTGATGGCTCTGTTAGTGCGGTTCATTTGAGTAAGTGTGAACGCTGCCGTCTGAACCCTGGTGCGCAGCAAACAAGCGGACCGAGAGGCTGAAAAGATGAGTCTCGCTCCGCTTCCAAACCAACTCTGGTGTGTTTCGACTGAAATATGAACGCAACACGAAAGCCATGTAAACCAACCAAAAACAGGACATGATGTCACAAGATTATCAAGCACACCTGTTTTTTCTCGTCAAAGTTGCGATGTTGCCCATCACAGTTCGGTACAGGCGTCAGAACCGCGTCTCCTCGCAGCAGATCTTGGTTTGTGTGTGTGACGGAGGGATTCCTGATGCTATTTTGACTCCTTTACACATTTTATAAGCACTTCAAGAGTTAATAAAAGCCGACCAATCAGGTTGTGAACATATCCCTATGCCTTTAGGTTTGGTATATTTAGGTTAAAATGCCAATGTGAACACTAAGCGGAACAGGATTATTTTTTTTTTTTTTTTGGTCCGGACCAAACAAATCAAGCGAACCAAACTACAAGTGTGAACACACCTTAAGTATGTAGCTCTTCCTGCACCATTTGTTGTAAACCACAGTCCAAATACAATACGCAAACAATCATAATGCAAGATAAATGTGTGCACAGAGAAAGCCTGTAGTATGTACATTAACTGTACTTTATTTCCCATTAAAAAATACAACTAAATCATAGGAAAAGACAGCTAGCAAACACATCAGGCTTTTTTTTCAAACCTAACAAGCTTCTTTTAGTGCACTATTTTTTGTTGTAAAATGTACTTGTGCAATTATTTTTTACAATAAATGCCACTTGCTTTGATGTATATATATATATTTATTTTTTATATCTAATACAGTGACATTCACACATTCTTAATTATGGCATCCATTTCATATTCAGTCTCTCAGGCCCTGTTTACACCTGGTATTAAGATGCGTTTTGGTTGATCGGATCAAGTCTAAAACATTTTGAGCTTGTCCACTTTCGACCACCTCCAGAGGTAGTCCAAAACACATTCGACCGGATTGACGCTCATGTGGTCGAACGTGTTCAAACATCCACAAAAGACGCCTACTCTCCACGCACTGACCTAATGCGGAAACACTATGGGAAGCACGCTAGCCAGACGGGATTCAAACTTTATCGGCTGATGACCCAAGTTTGGTTTGAAGATGAAAAACGTACCAAGCAAGATGTTCTCTCAACATTCCTGATTCCTAGCGCACACACACACACACACACACACACACACACACACACACACACACACACACACACACACACACACACACAGCCTCAAAGCACAAACGAAAGCTGCTGCTCTCTGTATGTTTTTCCGTTGTCTCCGGTCATGTTCATATGTAAATTGCGCAAGCTTATTTTTTTCATTAGATCGAAAGATCTGAAAAACCCATACATTCAAGATTCAAGAGTTTTATTTGTCACATACACAGTTATATACAGAATATACAACCGGCAGTGAGATGTAAACAAATTTACCCACATACACAATACATTTACCCACACATAAACACATAAACCCTCCCCTCAGAAATCAGGACAGAAGTGGTTAAAAAGTGGAAAAAAGAGACAGATTAAAACACCAGGTGTAAACGGGAATGTGTCTCCCTTGTCTACTTGTGATCCGATTGACCAAACGCATCTTAATACCAGGTGTAAACAGGGTCTCAGTAGTCTGCAGGTTCTGTACAGTTAAAAACTTGTAAAGACGTATGAATTCTGAAGAACACATGTCCATTGTAAGAGTGTTTGAGTATGACAACCAGCACCTGGCCCATTATCCTCCTGCAGGAAGCAGTAGTTTCCAAGCAGGCAGCAACACAGACACCTTTGTTGAGTTCAGGACCCTGGGCAGCTCATGGGAAAGTTGTCGTGGCTCCCCGGAGCAGCAGATGTCTTTGGAGAGGTGAGGAGATGTCCGCCAGATGGCTGTGCAGATGTTTTCAGGTTGAGTTTTCACTGACCTTCACAAAGATGTCTCTCAGAGTGGACTCAGAGCTACCAGAGGGACATTTTACTGCTCAGAGGTTGATCGTTGAATAGCTAAAGAGACTTAATGGAGTTCTCAGTAGTATTTATTTAATGAATACATTTTTATCTAAGCTATAGTTTCTTCAAACATTAGTTTGTTGACATGCAGTACGAGTGTAGAGCTATAAAATGAACGTGGAACATCAGAAATTCAGTCTTATTGAGATCTTTGACTTTTGATTGACTGCAAATCTGTGCACAGTTTGGGACATTGTTGAGCTCTTCTACAGAGGGCCACTATTTAACCCTGATTTAAAAACCCACTCATTTTTTTAAGATGAAGTGAGTAATGTTCAGCTGATCATGTTTCTTATTATTATCAGTGCTGCTGTGCTGCTTCTATTCTGTTGGGAACCGTAATGTGTTTTTTTCAGGATTATTTGTAACATTATAAATGTCTTTACTGTCACTTTTGATCAGTTTAACCCAATTCTGACTTTATAACTCACAATTCTGACTTTTTCCTCAATTGTGAGTTTATATCTTGAAATTCGACTTTATGACTCACAATTTTAACTTTTTTTTTTCTTCTTTTTTTTCAATTCTGACTTTATAACTCATAATTGTGAGATAAAAAGTCACAATTATCTTTTAAATTATTATATTCCGTGGCGGAAACGAGCTTCCATACATTTGTCTCCTTTATGATCCACAGAAGAAGAAAAAATATCACAACATAGTTTGGAAATGCATGAATGTGATAAATGACAAAATTTTAATTTTTTGGTGAACCGTCCCTTTTAGTCTAAACTGACACATTTTGTCAGAGATTCCTTCTGTGTAATACGGTGAATCAGTCCCAAAGCCTGTCTTCATTACCTTACATAACTCCTGAAATATAAAATAACACGCTGAAATAGCTCAGAGGTTTAGCTCACCGTCGCCTCAGATCTCTCGCCTGAAAAGCACTTCTGTTGTGCAAGTATGTCACCGGAAAAGCGGGATCCACAATCCCGTGCGGTATTGGAACAGGCCTGTGTGCTTCAGAAGCCACCGAGATGAAAGACCGAGGTGGAGAGGAGCTGATGAGAATATGCGGGCTGGAATCACTGGCTAATTAACTTTTTGCTGCAATGAATCCTTTGAACTGTCATTGATGTCTAGACGCTTATGTAATGACCTCTCTTCTTCCTCCTGCTACAGATACGCCACGACGGCTTGCTCGACATTAGAGTGGAGCGTTAACAAACTGCACAAACTGGGCCAGGCAACTGCGCTGTGTTTGTTACTCATGCATACATGCGCGGGGCGGTCCCTTGTTGGATGACGTTAGTGACGCCCTCGTATCTGTGAGCTGATGCAGTGAGATTAATGCAATTAAACAATTCCTCATCTCGAGGAATTATGGGAATGTTTGGGTTTATATGTGAGTTCGGTAACAATTTATTTTAAGGTTATTTTATTTTAACTGCATGCGTCTTGCAAAAGAAGATTTTAGCCAGAACTACTTCTCTGCAACGGTTGACAACCCGCTCTGTCTAAAATAATCTGAATATAAGCACTTATTACAAAACACGGTTTGGATTCATGATGTTTTCACATAGGATTCACATAGTTTACCTAATAATAGAACGTGACAAAGCCCTAACAAAGTAAGCAAGTTACAGTGTATGGACTGTAGTATGAGTAGTACAAGTAGTGCAAGTGACATGGTTTAGCAGTTTGGCCAGAAAGAAACATTAAGGGCCAGATTTACTAAACAGGGCAAATTAGTGTGAGAGCGTAATCCCATTAAAGCGCCGATGGGAGTGGAAAGTTCAGCGCGTGATCTACTGAGAAATAGACAAATGAAAGAACACAGACATAATGAACTATCATTTCCATAATGACCAACACAATCCAAGAGCAGCACAAATTAGTGTCTGGTTTAAAGGGATAGTTCACCCAAAAATTAAAATTAGCCCATGATTTACTCACCCTCAAGTCATCCTAGGTGTATATGACTTTCTTCTTTCAGACGAACACAATCCGAGTTATATTAAAAATGTCCTGCTTTATAATGGCAATGAATGGCTGTTTCTGTTTTGAAGTCCATAAAAGTGCATCTATCCATCATATAACTGCTCCACACGGTTAATAAAGGCCTTCTGAAGCAAAGCGATGCGCTTGCGTAAGAAAAATATGTAAAATATTTACAGTATTTTTTGTGTTATTTAAAGAGCGTGTTAATAATGTGCGCCTATAGGCGGCTGCACAACGCGCGTACACTCTGCTTATTACACACACTCTGCAGCAGCATACACACATTTTAATTAAAAATTTAAGGATTCCTCTCTGGAGAAGCGTTCAGTCTTTCCTCTCACAAATTCCACCATGTAAATAGTGAATCCACCACGGTGCGAGCACAACTGGCTTTTAAAGGGAATGGGAGATGAGACTCTGATTGGTTTATTGCACGTCACGCCCAAAACACACCCATGAGTCATTAAGAGACTAGGTACAACCCTTTTAGACCATGCGCCTGGTGCGCAAACCATTTTTCCCGTCGTTAAACTAGAACGTCCTAAGTGCACCTGCGCCATGTGCTTCAGACCATGCACTCAGATCATTAAAATAGGGCCCTAAATGTCATTATGACAAAAAGTTAAAAAATGTTGTTATAATTTCAGCTTTTTATTAAATTTCAACATTTATATCATAATTATAGCTTAGTATCTCATAATTATGGCTTAGTATCTCTATTAATGTTATAATTCTGACTTTTTAATAATGATTCTTAATTAATATTTTCCATATAGTACTATTAATAGTATAAGAAAGAAAAAAAAAAGATAGAATGCAAAATGCATAAAGAAAGAAAGCCGTATTGATATGTTGAATTTTCCATATGAACTGTGGAGAAGAGCTGACAGTGAATGACTGCACAGTGTCAGATGTTCCCGGCCCGACAGCAGACACACGCCGTGTTTTGTCTGTACATCTCTGTGCGTCTGTGCTCACTTTCTCCAAATTATTTAATCAGCGCATGCCTGACGGTTTCCTCTAAATATAGGTCAGTGCACAGAACACACACACACACACACACACACACACACACACACACACACACGCAAATCTGAAGTAGCTTATTACTCATACTTGGCGAGTGCAGCAACATGACAGCACAGGTGATTTGTGTAAGCTCAGGAAAAATCGAGGCACTTTAGCTGCATTATTGATGAAAATGAGTCCCTGCTGGTGTGTTTCTGTGATAAAGCTACTGAATTAAAGGAAATGGATACACGAAAATACTCCACCGGCATAGTGAGAACTTCCAGGGAGGGAATAGGGAAAGAATGAAATGAAGGACTGAAGGAAAACTGAAGTAGAGAATTCCTCTGAGGTTTATCGACTTTATTGCACATCCCAGATCCAGGAAACCGGCACAATCTAGACTAATCCCCAACTGTAAAACACTACAGCAGCACTCATGTAAACACACATAACAGCTGCCCGCTTTCAATTAACACATCACGCTGCAGGGAAGTCTGGGAAAATAATGGAATTTCTCTTAAACGATGAATCCAGTGTTTTCTAATGGCTATCGGAATGCCATTCATTCTCTCTTTGTGTTTCTTTGTTTCTCTCTGTGTCTTTGTCTGGCTGTTGTTAATTGGGTTCAGCGGCCTGACTGCAGGACGGCACGATTCAAGCTTTATTTTCAGAGCGGCTGCTCATGTAAATGAGGAATGGAGTGTGTTCATTCCATTAAAGACCAGCTCTCACATCCTTTGTTTTCAATCTGACTGTTTGAACAAAAAGAACATGGGTTGTATTCCTCCCTATATATATATATATATATATATATACACACAATACTGTGCAAAAGTCTTAGGCACGTTGGTATTTTCACATGAAAAATGTTTTTAAGCCAGTTATTTATATCTTTTACTGTAGTGTGTCAGTAGGAAATATCAGTTTACATTTCCAAAAAACATTCATTTTGCAATTAATTGCAATAATCCAGTGAGATTTTTATTTTATTTTTTATGCACAAGAAGTCTGCCAGCAGCCGGTATGATCTGATCTCCCCATCATCGAGTCTGTCTGTGATCACATGAAGAAACTGAACAAACTGAGACAGACTCAATCCAGAAGAACTGAGGCAGCGTCTCCCAGACACTTGAGCAAACCTTCCTGCAGAACTACAGGACTGACAAAAGATTAGGCACTCGTCAGAATGCTTTAAAGTAAGAATGCTGTCAAAAATAATAACATAAATAGCTTTTATTTATGAATGAACTTCTATGAACTAAATCAAATGGATATTTGGGGTGAGCACCCTTTGCGTTTAAACGGCTTGTGTCACCTCATCTATTCCTACACCTGTTCCTGTAGTTCTGCAGGAAGCTTTCCTCAAGTGTCACAGTCCGTCAGGATTTAGTCCATCTCAGTTTGTTCTGTTTCTTCATGTAATCACAGACAGACTCGATGAAGAGGAGATCAGATCTCCATGTGGAGCATAGAGACTATTGTCAGACTCTTTATGCATACAAAAATCTCACTGGATTATTAAAATTAATGGAAATTCATTTATAAATGTAAACTGATATTTCCTACTGACACACTACAGCAAAAGATATAAGTAACTGGCTTAAACACACTTTTTGTGTGTAAAAATACTAACGAGCCTAAGACTTTTGCACAGCTGTATATATATATATATATATATATATATATATATATATATATATATATATATATATATATATATATATATATATATATATATATATATATATATATATATATATATATATATATATATATATATATATATATATATATATATATATATGTGTATATATATATATGTATATATATGTATTCACCGATCATAACCTTATGACCTAATATTGTGTTGGTCCCCCTTTTGCTACCAAAACAGCCCTGACCCATCGAGGCATGGATTCCACTAGACCCCTGAAGGTGTGCTGTGGTATCTCCTGTAAGTTGCGAGGTGGGCCCTCCATGGATTGGACTTTGTTCAGCACATCCCACAGATGCTCGATTGGATTTAGATCGGCGGCCAAGTCAACACCTTTTTACTTTGTGGCAGGGTGCATTATTCTGCTGAAAGAGCCACAGCATAGGTAGGTGGTACGTGTCAAAGTAACATCCACATGGATGGCAGGACCCAAGGTTTCCCAGCAGAACATTGCCCAAAGCATCACACTGCCTCCACCGGCTTGCCTTCTTTCCATAGTGCATCCTGGTGCCATGTGTTCCCCAGGTAAGCCACGCACACGCACCCGGCCATCCACGTGATGTAAAAGAACACGTGATTCATCAGACCAGGCCACCTTCTTCCATTGCTCCGTGGTCCAGTTCTGATGTTCACATGCCACTGTTGGTGCTTTCGGTGGTGGACAGGGGTCAGCATGGGCACCCTGACTGGTCTGCGGCTATGCTGCCCCATACACAACAAACTGAGATGCTCTGTGTATTCTGACACCTTTCTATCAGAACCAGCATTAACTTCTTGAGCAGTTTGAGCTCCAGTAGCTCGTCTGTTTGATCGGACCACACGGGCCAGCCTTCACTCCCCACGTGCATCAATGAGCCTTGGCCGCCCATATCAGTATCGGACACAATTTTCATATCGGTGTGTCCCCAAAATGAACAAATTAATGTCATCATAAACAGCGGTCAAATATTGAAGCTGGAGTCTTAAATCTTTGTAATGATACTCAGTTTGTCCAGATCAAGTAAGACTTTGATGTTTTCACCTGCAGTGAATGTTGAACAATAATCTTGGGGCCGCTGGCAATCTTTGCGTGTTAAGAGGTTAAATCACCACGGCAACCCTGCTTTCTCGCCATTAAAGTCATCCCTGATGGGGCTGTTGATTGCAGCGAGACTGGAGTACGTATGCGTATGTGGACCAGAGGTTAACGCAGCCCCCGACGGGACCACTGATTTTCAATTTGCTTTCCATTAGGGATCAACCACATCAGTCCAGGAGACCAGAGAAGCCCTCATTAGTAAGTCTCTCAACGGTGTTCCCTTCATCCGCATTTCACTTTCGCTCACTTTTCCTCCCATTTGCAAAGAGATGCTTATCAGCCACATGGAATAAGGAGTATTATCATAATTGCATACAAATTAACAGCGATAGGCCGCTGGAATATTCAGTGCATGACTTCCACGCAACAAAAGTCCCGATGTTAAAAGCTGCGGATGATTGAGGAAACGCCCCTGTCCCAGTTGGCCTGCCAGTGAAACTTTGGCTTTTGTGAGGTGATTTGCATGTGGCAGGGGTGAAAGACTCTTTGCATCCCAAATGAAATCAGTGATAGCATCAGTTGACGTGGTTGAGCCTTGCAGGTCAGATGGCTGACATGTTTAACACTCTCAATAAACACTTTGCCATGTAACCACAGCGTGCACGGTTCCTTTAAGCCCTGAGAATGAGCCGTGTGTGTGTCCTGCTGAGCGGAGCAATTGGGAATTTTTCATGGTCACAGAATGCATTCATTTTATTTTGGATATAATTAGCCCACATTTGTTCTGCTTTGATGCTTGTCAAGTTCAGGGCAAGAAATGAGAGTCTCTACCAAGGAACACAAGAGAGTGTGTGTGTATGTTTTTAATTTGTTCCCCTTACTCCTTTAATATGCACAAGCTCTTGCAATTCCCGTAACAATCCCAGAGGTCAAGGCCATGCAAGTGCATCCCGCCAAACAAACACGACCGGCTGTTTGCCGCCTTTCACACATCACTTACAGGCATCGCCAGGACAACAGAATGCATGTGCACGATCACATTTGTAACTGGGAACCCGTCACCATGGGATGAACGCGCCTGGCTTGCCCTGTTTCTTAAAACAGATTGACATTAACAAGCATCGGTAGATCTAGACAGGATAATGTGCTGGTATTCGAACACTGTGCCTGTGTTTGAATACTAGCATACTGCACAATTATAGGGGAAGATGGGGAACAGATGTGCATTTACTTTTAATCTGTGACATATTTTGATATAAGTTTGGCATGTGTTGGATGATGATGCATCAGCCAGTGTGTTATTGTAGGAAATAAATAGAAACATTTGCTAATAGCACACAATAGTGTGTGTGTATATATATTTTTTATTTTATTTTTTTATAATTACATAATAATTGAATAACCAATGTCAGGCAAAGCAGAATCCCAGTAAAAGAGATTCATCTAAAAGGTAAAATTATTCTGTGACTTATGTACAGGCATATGAATATTTACATATTTTATTGCCTACATTTTAATTCACAATATGCCAAAATAGCAACACTATGAATGCAAATTGAATGATTTCACTCAACTAACCTATAGGTTTAACGAAAGCGAATATGTCTGAAATGTACATCTAATTCATGGAAATACTATAATAACCCCATTAATTACAATAATTGTTAAAATTAACAATAATAACACTAGTAACATCATGCAACTTGGCGCCTTCTGTGCCATTTCTTACCCCAAGTGTCCAATTTTATCTTTTTACTTAACTATACATTTTATTCCACAAACCTAATAACACTAATGTGTCCACAAATCCCTCATTAACAAACAGACACAAAAATACTTTGATATTCAACATGATACAGTGTCATAAATCACTATTTTCCAGAAACACAAAATTGGTAGATTAGATTTCGCCCTGCAGCTCAGGCTGGAAACCTGTACATATTTCTATCCTACTTCTGTTACAAATTTGCGGGGAAAAATCACAGACTGGCTTATCCACCTGGTGCGCAATTGGCGGGTTTAACACAATGACGGACAGAGAGATGATGGATCAGTCTCTCTTGTGGTCTGATTGGTTGAAGGACTATCCAATTGCATACAAAGTCATTTGAACTATGCCTCTTGTGCAGTAGAAAATACAGAGCAGACTCCCCAGACCAATGTTCAGTCTTAAAAGATTGAGCTTGGTTTGGTGATAGCCAGACAAAAAAACTGGATCAATTATCCTCAAAACAGTTTCAGCTGACTACATCTCACAAATGTTGATATTCAGATGAAACATCAAAATTAAACAGTGTGTCGTATGGTCAGGAGAAAAAATTAAGGTGGGGGGCCATCTTAACCAGACATACCCTACAAACCCGATTCTAAAAAAGTTGGGACACTGTACAAATTGTGAATAAAAACAGAATGCAATGATGTGGAAGTTTCAAATTTCAATATTTTATTCAGAATACAACATAGATGACATATCAAATGTTTAAACTGAGACAATGTATCATTTTAAGGGAAAAATAAGTTGATTTTAAATTTCATGGCATCAACACATCTCAAAAAAGTTGGGACAAGGCCATGTTTCCCACTGTGTGGCGTCCCCTCTTCTTTTTCTAACAGTCTGCAAACGTCTGGGGACTGAGGAGACAAGCTGCTCAAGTTTAGGAATAGGAATGTTGTCCCATTCTTGTCTAATACAGGCTTCTAGTTGCTCAACTGTCTTAGGTTGTCTTTGTCGCATCTTCCTCTTTATGATGCTCAAATGTTTTCTATGGGTGAAAGATCTGGACTGCAGGCTGGCCATTTCAGTCCCCGGATCCTTCTTCTACGCAGCCATGATGTTGTAATTGATACAGTATGTGGTCTGGCATTGTCATGTTGGAAAATGCAAGGTCTTCCCTGAAAGAGACGACGTCTGGATGGGAGCATATGTTGTTCTAGAACTTGGATATCCCTTTCAGCATTGATGGTGCCTTTCCAGATGTGTAAGCTGCCCATGCCACACGCACTCATGAACCCCATCCCATCAGAGATGCAGGCTTCTGAGCGGGCGCTGACAACAACTTGGGTTGTCCTTGTCCTCTTTAATCCGGATGACATGGCGTCCCAGTTTTCCAAAAAGAACTTCAAATTTTGATTGGTCTGACCACAGAACAGTTTTCCACTTTGCCACAGTCCATTTTAAATGAGCCTTGGCCCAGAGAAAACGCCTGCGCGTCTGGATCATGTTTAGATATGGCTTCTTTTTTGACCTATAGAGTTTTATCCGGCAACGGCGAATGGCACGGTGGATTGTGTTCACCGACAATGTTTTCTGGAAGTATTCCTGAGCCCATGTTGTGATTTCCATTACAGTAGCATTCCTGTATGGGATGCAGTGCCGTCTAAGGGCCCGAAGATCACGGGCATCCAGTATGGTTTTCCGGCCTTGACCCTTACACACAGAGATTGTTCCAGATTCTCTGAATCTTTGGATGATATTATGCACTGTAGATGATGATAACTTCAAACTCTTTGCAGTGTTTCTCTGTGAAACTCCTTTCTGATATTGCTCCAGTATGTTTGGCCGCAGCATTGGGGGAATTGGTGATCCTCTGCCCATCTTGACTTCTGAGAGACACTGCCACTCTGAGAGGCTCTTTTTATACCCAATCATGTTGCCAATTGTCATCTCAAAACTGGCTAGTTTAGCACTTTTATGAAATGCTTATGGAGATATGAAGAAAGTGGGTGGTCACTGTTATGAGCCGTATTCCAGTCCACCTTTTCACACAGACCCTATAGCAAGGGTTTCTGGCTGGTGTGAGGGCACCATAAGAGCCTTTTACAACATAATATGGTGGACAATTTAATTTGGAGTTGATATTTGCTGTAAATATGCATCCTGTTGCTGTGTTTTGTTTTTGTAAGCGTTCACCCTGTGCTCCATTATAGCAGCATTTAGACTCACATTATCCTGTGAGACAGAGACACACCGGAGAACACAAACAGATATGTACATCTCTTTTCCCCCGTCTCTGTCGCTTCCTCTTTGTGTTTTATGAGAGCTGAAATTGTATTTGTGGCTGAAATGAAAGTGATAGGCAGAGACACAGTAATTATACATAATGATTTTTCCCAGCAGGCTCTAGGGCTGTCCATGCCATTCCAAAGAGACACACTGCAGGGATGTGTTGTGAGAGAGAGATTCGTAGAAAATTACAGAAAATGGTTTTAATTATTTTGCTTCAATAGCATCTGTCTGTTGCGTTCATATAAAAGCTCCCTGGGATACAGTATTGCCGTTTTTAAATCATAATCTAAAAGAAACACCTTCCACCCTCTTTGTTTTCCTGGAAAACAGAGTGATGAATAGTATTTCTCCATCTGGAGATCCGACATGTATATCCTGTCCCATCATGCCACGCGCCTCCACTTTTGCTGTGCTTTTCACGCCGCTGGGTGATATTTTTGGTCAGGTGCAAATTAGCGCGAGACGGGATGTAAGGAGAGAGCATCACTGTTCTCTGATCGCGTTGGAGAAACACGACAGTTTACAGAACAGAATCACTTCTAATTCCAAAGGGATTCAGAGGAATAATTCACCCATGTTCTGTATAATTCACCTTCATTTTTCTGCTTTTAAACCCTCCAGCATGCTTGAAAAACAACTTTATGATTCTGTATTTTATTTTGTTTTTGTTTTTTTTTTTTCTGTTTCATTTTGTTTTATTTTGAATATTGAATATTGTTTTATTGTTTAATATTTTATTTTACAAAATATCATATATTTTTATTTTGCTTTTTATTTCATTTCATCTTTTAAACCCTCCAGCATGCTTGGAAAAACAACTTGATTCTGTATTTTATTATGTTTTATTTATTTTTTTCTATTTCCTTTAATTTTGTTTTATTTTGAATATTATTTTTATTGTAGTTTTCTTTAATATTTTATTTTACAAAATATAACTTTACACATGTGATTCTGTTCCATATTTCATTCTGTTTTTAATTTTTAATTTTATTTTATAATTTGTTTTATTTATTTATTTATTTATTTATTTTACTTTTTATTTTATTTTTATTTATAGGGTGATTCTGTTCCATATTTCATTGAGTTTTTTTAATTTTTTATAGCATGCTAGGCTTCCATTGAGGGTCTGTTACTGTAAACACATTTTCTATTCTGTTTATACAAACTGAGAGACAGGTCAAAATGATTGTCTGTGGTAATCAACAGCATGCCACAGATGCTGTCAATAGACATTAAGGGGAAAATGTCCCAGAATATTCCTTTCGTTTACACCAACCTCCCAATCCCGATTTAAAAAATGCTAATTAAGCGGTACAAACATAAGGCAAATGTTTCTCATTAGATACAGTGGCTCTCTATAATCAAATGAGTGTTCTAACAACACTCCGGGTCATGAGAGTACTTAATTAAACAAGCTTCTGTCATTCTTTAGCATGTTAAACAGTTACCACAGACCCCTTAAATCCAGCAGGGGTAATTGGGGTTGTTACAGGCTGATGCATGTTGGCCAAGTGTGAGTGTTTCCTGAGATAAATGGAAGATGTAAGCGCTCACTGATCCGGCCAGCGCAGAGCGTGAAGGGCAGGGAGACGCCCGGATTTACATCTGTGAAGGGAGCCGTTCAGCTGGACAGTGAGTGTTTCTGAAGGAGAAAGACAAAGACAGCTGAAGTGCCAAATCCAAAAGGCATTCAGAGATCAACACAAGACTTTGATGGTTTGATGTTAGCAAAAAAACACTTAAAACACCTCCCTCAGCATGAGCATCACAGCCAGACTTTTGACTTTGGCCCAAATCTAGGGCACATGATTACTTATTCTGATCAATAACTGTCCATTTAGACAGGAAAGGGCCGTGTAGTCCCTCAAAACCACTTTTGGCTTTCATCAAAGTCATGTAGTTTATTCCGGACTAAGAACCAGACACGTAGATATGAAAAACCTTTCCTCAAGTGTTCAGTGTTTGTCAGGTTTGTATAGTCCAGTTATCCCCTGCTGGTAGAGGCTGTAACTGCACCATTCTTCTGCCAAAAAAGCATCTTTCTTCATTCATGGCCATTCAAAAGTATCTCTGCATTCTTATGAAATACTAGCCTGACAAGCCAGACCCACATCAAGATGTTGGGTCTGGGAACACGCCATTGGCAGGGCTCAACAGCTTAAATCTGAACTGCACACTCAGAAACCAATCACTGATAGAGTATTAAATATTATACATCATAAATATTATACATCATCAAATAATTACACAAATTTGCATTATTTATTATTCATAATAAAATAAGAATTTATTATTTGGAGTAAATTAATTATTTTTATTTTTATTATATTTTCATTATAGAGGAACTGTTCCATTAATATTTTATTTTATTTGTTTTATTTATTTTATGTGCATTTCAATTTTGAAATTGAAAATGGAGTTTACATGCTGCAGAACTAAGGGTGTGTATGTGCGTGATAAAGACAGTTCTCTATAAACATCACCTATAAAATTGAGGCAATTTACAGTTCACAGGTGTTCTTCGATGTGGCTTGGTACTCAGCTGGACTGCTGTCACACACACACAGAAGCAGAAAATAAAAGTCTTTTATTTTGACAAACAATCTGATGAATGATTGTGAATCGCAGATGAAAATAGAGGAAGATGTTATAGAACAGACAAGTGTCAATTTTAAGTGACAATACATTCACTCTCTCACACACACACAGGGCTTGACATTAACGTTTTTGCTCATCAGTCACTGTGGCTAGTGGTTTTCCAAAATTACTAGCCACTAAGCATTTTCAATGGCCACAATTTTGACATTGATACCATGGAGAAAAACTACCATATAGATATTTTTAATAGTATCTGATAATTTGGCAGCAGGTTTATTAGGCTGCTGTCACTTTAAGACCTGACGCATGGATCCAACAGAACCGACTGTGTTTACGTGAATACTCACCAAGACCGGCATTTTGACATTATATTGTGTGTATTTGACTGTTTAAGCACAATAAGCAGCAAAAAAGAAGTAAATTTAGCAATGAGAGGCGGCTTTATGTGCGTGCACTTTGGGTGTTTGAGCACAAAATCTGTGGGAATGAGTAAAATTATGCATGCACACCAAAATTCAAGACTGTAACACCAACAATATTCATCAGGAGCAAATGAAGTAAGTGAGTGAAGGGAGGCAGGTTTGTGTGTCACTCTCTCAAGCACAAAACGGTCTTGCTGAGCACACATTAATACCTAAGAAGAAGATGACAAAAAGAAAGTAAGTAGATGAAGAAGATGCAATGAGGTAAGATGACTAGAGCTGCTGGTCTCTTTGGTGTGTGAACACAGAGAACTTTATGACAAACGCCACAGTGACTGCAAAAATTCTAAGAGGGAGTTATGGAGAGGAATTGCAGATCAAAGTGAGTTTCCTCGAATCCTATTTGATCTGCAATCAAATCAAAAGTGCGTCTACTGTCAGGGAGTGAAATTGCTTGGGTATGAACACAAAGACGCATCAAAAAACGTCTCGAAAAACGCTGACGATAAGAGCGCGATAATGGTCCCAGTGTACACAAGGCTTTACACGCCACTGCTGAAATACACACGCATTTGGTGGGTTGACGGGTGTTAATGTCAAGCCCTGGACACACATGTGTCGACATGCCTTGTGTACACGTGTGTGTTTGTGTGTTTATATACGTAGTGATTCCTATCACAGAATGTCAGTAAATGATAATATGAACAAATGAATTCATTTTCTCTCCATATTTCCTTTCGCACAGATTCATTACAAGCCTCTATTGCTTTTCCTGGAGCACATGTGTGTGTCCGCCGCGTCCATGAGCATCTCTGGTTCCTCATAAGGCCTGTTGTCAGTTTGTCATGACGATGATGGATGGGAGAGCCCATCCGCTCTGTCTCTTTGACTCGAGTGTGAGTTCATTCATGTTAAAGCGGCACTGGGCTCTCGGTGGAATTCACATCTCGACTCAGAGAGGTCTGCGTTTAGAGACCAGGTGTCAGCGCACTGCACATCTGTCAGTGCACATCCACAAAAGACTCCACGTCATGCACATGGATGCGTATCAAACATGTGAAATGCTCAAATTTGAGTTTTGAGAATTCTAAGCATATGCAAAATATCTAGTTACAAACTGAGTGCCCTATGCAAATGCATTTATAATTCACTGTGCTGGTCTAGCACTTTGTATGATCACACTTAAAGGTGCTGTATGTAAGTTTTTGACTGTACTAAAGTATAAAAATACCATAATATGTTTGCAGATATTTAGAAAACATGCTAAGCATTGCTATAGTATGCTATAGTATTTTGACACCACAGGTTGCCAGTTGGTGTAAAAAACATAGCATATTGCAGCCATGGAAACCAGCAAACAAACTGGGTTAGAGATCGCAGATTCTACCCGACCTAAAAAGCCTCTGCATCCATCTAAAAATCTAAAAAAGCACATTAAAACGCAGATGAATCAACTCATCAACTTACAGTGTGTACGTCTCCTCGCCTTCCATTGTCAATTGTGCTCGTTCCTGTTGTTATCTCGGTCCGTTCGAGATCGCTTTCTGGGTGGGGTGGGGGGTTTTTCCCTCGGTCCGTTCGAGATCGCTTTGGGGTGGGGTGGGGGTTATCTTGGTCCGTTCGAGATCGCTTTCCAGGTGGGGTGGGGGGTCTTCCCTCGGTCCATTCGCAATAACGTTCAGGAGGAACTCCAATAACGGACATGCAGAAGTTGATGGGTTGGCAACTTCTGCATGGCATTCGATTTGTGAATCTGGTTATTGTCTTAAAAAAATATTGCAGTTGTATATGTCCAAGGCTGAGTAAACCAGCCGAGCAACTGCTCATTTGTAAGTCGCTGTGGATAAAAGTGCCTGCCAAATGACTAAATGTAACTGCAGAGATGAATGGAAATGCTAGTGGTCAGAAATGCTAAATGGTATTTCCAACCACCTTGATGGATTTATGTTAATGTGTTAAATTTGTGTGCACAGAATTTACATCAATCAAACAAACCAATTTATAAAATCTATTTAAAGATAATTTATACAGTATTGTTATAAAAATGTATCACCATATTGTGGCTGTAGCTGTTTCTGTTTTCTGTGTCACTTGAACACAATAACAACTGAAAATCCTTATGGAATCTCCTGCAAAAGTGTGTGTATTATATAGTTGTATTGTCACCACCAACTCACTCTATTCCCAGGGAGCGGATGGTTTGATATAGAATAATTACACTCCAGCTCTGAGCGGGACCTTCCCAGCAGGCCATCTGAGACGGGATTTCCTGTGAATGTGTGCCGGCCTCAGCTGGGGACGAAAGATTGAGCTGATCTTGTTTTATAGAGGAACGCGGGACAGGATCTCGGCTAGATTTCTGTGCTAGGATGAATATTTGATCCTCCTCGGTTCTGAAATGACAGCATTACAGGTGCGTCAGAACATTTGCCATTCTGTTTCTAGTTTCTGGGACACGCACTCCTTTCTGAAAACCTGCACGACACCCAGGGTTGACATGATGCCGACATCTCAGTAGTTCATAGGAATATCAGCGTTGATTCCACAGCAAATCTAATATGCTATTGAACACTGTCCTTTATTTGAAAGTTTGGTCGCACTTTAGTTTAGGATCCAATTCTCACTATTAACTATAACTTTTGACTCAATAAACCCTAATTACTGCTTATTAATAGTTAATAAGGTAGGTGTTAAGTTTAGGTATTGGGTAGATTAAGGGATGTAGAATATGATCATGCAGAATAAGGCATTACTATGTGCTTTATAAGTACTAATAAACAGACAATATCCTAGTAATATGCTAATAAGACACTAGTTAATAGTGAGAATTGGACCCAAAACTAAAATGTTAACAATAAGTTTCAATATAAATATTAACTAATTAAATGAAAGGAAGCCTTCAGGTGTTATTCACTATAGTAATCATTGCTTAAGGCTTTTGAAGTGAATTATTCGAGACAAACAGCCAGGAAGAAAATAAAAGAAAATATGGAAACAACAACAAATATTTGTTAAACTGTCAGCCTTATTTTCATACTTGTTAGTATTTATACCTAAAACAGTGTTATTTTATTATTATTTATATACTATTATTTAAATTGTAGTTTAAGTTGTAGTATTTGTTGTTGTTGTTGTTGTTGGTTTTATATTTTATTTAGCTTTAATTTAATTTTGTTATAAAAAGTTTATCTTACAAATCTCCGCTATGCATCATATAAAGTCGCAAATGCGAGTTATAAAGTCAAAATTGCAAGATATAAATTAAAATAAAAAATAAAAAAGGTAATTGCAACTTTAAATCTCATATTTCTGCAAAAAGTAGTAATTTAAACTCGCAATTGCAAGAAAAAGTTTGCAAAAAACTGTTTGTAATATTTTACATTTATATATATAGCTCTGAAAACAATTAAGAGACGTTTACATGTCTGTCTGTTTCTGTTGTGTTTTTTCCTGTCACGTGTTCCTTTGTTCAGTTTTCCCGCCACTCCTGCGTTCCCATGGTTACCCTCATTATGAGTTCATCTGTCCCAGCTGTGTATTGTTAATTAGTCTACACCGAATCCGTAACAGAGACCACTTAACAATGGCTTTTCAATGTTAAGTGCTCTCTTAATATTTTCCAGTAATATTACAATATAATATAATATTACAAACGGTTTTAATAGTTTTAGTTAACATTTCTCTGTATTGTTGCCAATTCTACACTTTTCTCTGAAACATGACTGGTTTATTTTGCCGCATAGGCACCAATGTTGAAATTTTTGCACTCATTTTGTACCAGTTTATGTTTGAGTGATTTATGTTTTGATCAGAGTTTGGACTTGAGGTCAGAGGTTAATCTGAGGTTTATGATTCAGAATTTAAACTCCATGCATGAAATACACCTCCTTGTTTCTCTCCATGTGAAACGCTGACTGTTCTCCTGGCAGATTGAAGGTTTTTCTTTCCGGTTTCTTTGTCTGCGCACAAACACACACGAGGCGGTTTGATTTCTGTGTCATGAGCAGGTTTATACTCCCATCTCAGTCCAGAACAGACACATAAAGACTTTAAAGTCTGAAATCGTGCGGTTCTGCAGATTTGTAAGGTTCCACCTGCCGGACGGACTGTCCCGGTTCTGCAGCTGTGAGGAGTGTGTGTCACAGTCGCTCCTGCTGTCTGTTAAGATTAGGGTGGAAAGGGCAGCTCATATATTCCTGCAGGAGTCCATCGGAGAGATGTTGTTGTGTGGTCAATGGCACCGAGAAGATATACAGATGCATTGGACTGAATTTTGAGCAAATATTCTATACACAATTGTCAGAAATTGTATACATTGTGTACACACACACAATATAAATATATATATATATATATATATATATATATATATATATAATATATACATATAGTATTGTGAAATATATACAATTTAGAATAGAATAGGTGTTTGTTTTCAGTTGAATATATTTGAAATAGAAATAGTTTATATCACATAATTCTGAGTTTATGATACGTAAATCTGACTTTATATCACGCAATATATATATATATATACACACACACACACAGCAATATTGTGAAATATTATTACATTTTAGAATAGCTGTTTTCTATTTGAATATATAGTAAAGTGTAATTTATTCCTGTGATCAAAGCTGCATTTTCAGTATCATTACTCCAGTCTTCAGTGTCACATGATCCATGAGAAATTATTTAATATGCTGATTTGTTGCTTCATATTTTTGTGTAAACTGAAAAAAAAAAAAAAAGAAGAAAAATCTGGATTCTTTGATGAATAGAAAGTTCAGAAGGACAGCATTTATTTGAAAAGAACTCTTTTGTAACATTTAAAATGTCTTTGCTGTCACTTCAAAATCTACAGAAATCTAGTTCTTTAACCAGTCATCTGGTAGCATCTGCTGTGATGTCACAGTGAAATGCTTTATAGATGAGGAACGGAGGGATAAAGTGTCCGAGCGCTGTAGAATATCTCTGTCCGCTGCTCTGCCATCATCAAACGCTCTTTGACAGACTCTAATGTCTCCTGATTTATTAATAAAGGCATTTATTTGATCTGCGGCGAGTTTTCTGTCAGTCTGAGGCAGACCAAGATTACATACTGAGCAAAATACTGTGTGTGTGTGTGTGTATATGTGAGTGTAAAATCCTCTAGATATTATTTAAATGTGCCGTAAGCAATATTTTTACAGAACAGCATACAGAAAATGTCCCACTACCTGACAGATATCACTGAAATAAATGTCCTGAGAAATCACAGCTGTCTGTGTCACAGCCCTAGGCCTGGAAAAAGCACAAAACACACGATTGTTTAGCCAATCAAAGAGTTAATCTCAGCTTGTCAGTCATTTTGTATGGAAGCTTGATTCTGCCACAGAATATAACGAAAAAAAAATTCTCACTTTATCTTTACTTTAATTCTGTATTAAAAAAAGTATAAAAAAAGTGACTGTATTATAGTCACTTTAATTCTGACTTTATATCACTCAATTCTGATTTTATATCACTCAATTCTGACTTTATATCTCTCAATTCTGACTTTATATCACTCAATTCTGACTTTATATCTCTCAATTCTGACTTTATATCACTCAATTCTGACTTTATATCTCTCAATTCTGACTTTATATCACTCAATTCTGACTTTATATCTCTCAATTCTGACTTTATATCACTCAATTCTGACTTTATATCACTCAATTCTGACTTGATGTCTCTCAATTCTGACTATATCACTCAATTCTGACTTTATATCACTCAATTCTGACTTTATATCTCTCAATTCTGACTTTATAGCTCTCAATTCTGACTTTATATCACTCAATTCTGACTATATCACTCAATTCTGACTTTATATCACTCAATTCTGACTTTATAGCTCTCAATTCTGACTTTATATCACTCAATTCTGACTATATCACTCAATTCTGACTTTATATCACTCAATTCTGACTTTATAGCTCTCAATTCTGACTTTATATCACTCAATTCTGACTATATCACTCAATTCTGACTTTATATCACTCAATTCTGACTTTATAGCTCTCAATTCTGACTTTATATCACTCAATTCTGACTATATCACTCAATTCTGACTTTATATCACTCAATTCTGACTTTATAGCTCTCAATTCTGACTTTATATCACTCAATTCTGACTATATCACTCAATTCTGACTTTATATCACTCAATTCTGACTTTATTCTCAATTCTGACTTTATATCACTCAATTCTGACTTTATTCTGAATTTGACTTTATATCACTCAATTCTGACTTTATATCACTCAATTCTGACTTTATATCTCTCAATTCTGACTTTATATCACTCAATTCTGACTTTATAATCTCTCAATTCTGACTTTATATCTCTCAATTCTGACTTTATATCACTCAATTCTGACTTTATATCTCTCAATTCTGACTTTATATCACTCAATTCTGACTTTATATCACTCAATTCTGACTATATCTCTCAATTCTGACTTTATATCACTCAATTCTGACTTTATATCACTCAATTCTGACTTTATATCTCTCAATTCTGACTTTATATCACTCAATTCTGACTTTATATCTCTCAATTCTGACTTTATATCTCTCAATTCTGACTTTATATCACTCAATTCTGACTTTATATCACTCAATTCTGACTTTATATCTCAATTCTGACTTTATATCTCTGACTCAATTCTGACTTTATATCTCTCAATTCTGACTTTATATCTCTCAATTCTGACTTTTATATCACTCAATTCTGACTATATATCACTCAATTCTGACTTTATATCTCTCAATTCCGACTTTATATCTCTCAATTCTGACTTTATATCACTCAATTCTGACTTTATATCTCTCAATTCGACTGACTTTATATCTCTCAATTCTGACTTTATATCTCTCAATTCTGACTTTATATCTCTCAATTCTGACTTTATATCTCTCAATTCTGACTTTATATCACTCAATTCTGACTTTATATCACTCAATTCTGACTTTATATCACTCAATTCTGACTATATATCTCAATTCTGACTTTATATCACTCAATTCTGACTTTATATCTCTCAATTCTGACTTTATATCTCTCAATTCTGACTTTATATCACTCAATTCTGACTTTATATCTCTCAATTCTGACTTTATCTCTCAATTCTGACTTTATATCTCTCAATTCTGACTTTATATCACTCAATTCTGACTTTATATCTCTCAATTCTGACTTTATATCTCTCAATTCTGACTTTATATCACTCAATTCTGACTATATATCTCTCAATTCTGACTTTATATCTCTCAATTCTGACTATATCTCTCAATTCTGACTTTATATCACTCAATTCTGACTTTATATCTCTCAATTCTGACTTTATATCACTCAATTCTGACTTTATATCTCTCAATTCTGACTTTATATCACTCAATTCTGACTTTATATCACTCAATTCTGACTATATTCAATTCTGACTTTATATCACTCAATTCTGACTTTATATCACTCAATTCTGACTATATCACTCAATTCTGACTTTATATCACTCAATTCTGACTTTATATCACTCAATTCTGACTTTATATCTCTCAATTCTGACTTTATATCTCTCAATTCTGACTTTATATCACTCAATTCTGACTTTATATCTCTCAATTCTGACTTTATATCTCTCAATTCTGACTTTATATCACTCAATTCTGACTTTATCTGATCACTCAATTCTGACTTTATATGACTTTAATTCTGACTTTATATCACTCAATTCTGACTTTATATCACTCAATTCTGACTTTATATCTCTCAATTCTGACTTTATATCTCTCAATTCTGACTTTATATCTCTCAATTCTGACTTTATATCTCTCAATTCTGACTTTATATCTCTCAATTCTGACTTTATATCTCTCAATTCTGACTTTATATCACTCAATTCTGACTTTATATCTCTCAATTCTGACTTTATATCTCTCAATTCTGACTTTATATCTCTCAATTCTGACTTTATATCACTCAATTCTGACTTTATATCACTCAATTCTGACTTTATATCTCTCAATTCTGACTTTATATCTCTCAATTCTGACTTTATATCACTCAATTCTGACTTTATATCTCAATTCTGACTTTATATCACTCAATTCTGACTTTATATCTCTCAATTCTGACTTTATATCTCTCAATTCTGACTTTATATCTCGATTCTCTCAATTCTGACTTTATATCTCTCAATTCTGACTTTATATCTCTCAATTCTGACTTTATATCTCTCAATTCTGACTTTATATCTCTCAATTCTGACTTTATATCTCTCAATTCTGACTTTATATCACTCAATTCTGACTTTATATCTCTCAATTCTGATTTTATATCTCTCAATTCTGACTTTATATCACTCAATTCTGACTTTATATCTCTCAATTCTGACTTTATATCTCTCGATTCTGACTTTATATCACTCGATTCTGACTTTATATCACTCAATTCTGATTTTATATCACTCAATTCTGACTTTATATCACTCAATTCTGACTTTATATCTCTCAATTCTGACTTTATATCACTCAATTCTGACTTTATATCACTCAATTCTGACTTTATATCTCTCAATTCTGACTTTATATCTCTCAATTCTGACTTTATATCACTCAATTCTGACTTTATATCACTCAATTCTGACTTTATATCTCTCAATTCTGACTTTATAACTCTCAATTCTGACTTTATATCACTCAATTCTGACTTTATATCTCTCAATTCTGACTTTATATCACTCAATTCTGACTTTATATCTCTCAATTCTGACTTTATATCACTCAATTCTGACTTTATATCTCTCAATTCTGACTTTATATCACTCAATTCTGACTTTATATCTCTCAATTCTGACTTTATATCACTCAATTCTGACTTTATATCACTCAATTCTGACTTTATATCACTCAATTCTGACTTTATATCTCTCAATTCTGACTTTATATCACTCAATTCTGACTTTATATCTCTCAATTCTGACTTTATATCTCTCAATTCTGACTTTATATCACTCAATTCTGACTTTATATCTCTCAATTCTGACTTTATATCACTCAATTCTGACTTTATATCTCTCAATTCTGACTTTATATCTCTCAATTCTGACTTTATAACTCTCAATTCTGACTTTATATCTCTCAATTCTGACTTTATAACTCTCAATTCTGACTTTATATCTCTCAATTCTGACTTTATAACTCTCAATTCTGACTTTATCTCTCTCGATTCTGACTTTATATCACTCAATTCTGACTTTATATCTCTCAATTCTGACTTTATATCACTCAATTCAGACTTTATATCTCTCAATTCTGACTTTATAACTCTCAATTCTGACTTTATATCTCTCAATTCTGACTTTATAACTCTCGATTCTGACTTTATATCTCTCGATTCTGACTTTATATCACTCAATTCTGACTTTATATCACTCGATTCTGACTTTATATCTCTCAATTCTGACTTTATATCACTCAATTCTGACTTTATATCTCTCAATTCTGACTTTATATCTCTCTCAATTCTGACTATATATCTCAATTCTGACTTTATATCACTCAATTCTGACTTTATATCTCTCAATTCTGACTTTATATCACTCAATTCTGACTTTATTCACTATGACTTTATATCACTCAATTCTGACTTTATATCTCTCAAATTCTGACTTTATATCTCTCAATTCTGACTTTATATCACTCAATTCTGACTTTATATCTCTCAATTCTGACTTTATATCTCTCAATTCTGACTTTATATCACTCAATTCTGACTTTATATCACTCAATTCTGACTTTATATCTCTCATATTCTGACTTTATATCTCTCAATTCTGACTTTATATCACTCAATTCTGACTTTATATCTCTCAATTCTGACTTTATATCACTCAATTCTGACTTTATATCTCTCAATTCTGACTTTATATCACTCAATTCTGACTTTATATCTCTCAATTCTGACTTTATATCACTCAATTCTGACTTATATATTCTTTATATCTCAATTCTGACTTTATATCACTCAATTCTGACTTTATATCACTCAATTCTGACTTTATATCTCTCAATTCTGACTTTATATCTCTCAATTCTGACTTTATATCACTCAATTCTGACTTTATATCTCTCAATTCTGACTTTATATCTCTCAATTCTGACTTTATATCACTCAATTCTGACTTTATAACTCTCAATTCTGACTTTATATCTCTCAATTCTGACTTTATATCTCTCAATTCTGACTTTATATCTCTCAATTCTGACTTTATATCACTCAATTCTGACTTTATAACTCTCAATTCTGACTTTATAACTCTCAATTCTGACTTTATATCACTCAATTCTGACTTTATATCTCTCAATTCTGACTTTATAACTCTCAATTCTGACTTTATATCACTCAATTCTGACTTTATATCTCTCAATTCTGACTTTATATCACTCAATTCTGACTTTATATCTCTCAATTCTGACTTTATATCACTCAATTCTGACTTTATATCTCTCAATTCTGACTTTATATCTCTCAATTCTGACTTTATATCACTCAATTCCGACTTTATATCTCTCAATTCTGACTTTATAACTCTCAATTCTGACTTTATATCTCTCAATTCTGACTTTATATCTCTCAATTCCGACTATATATCACTCAATTCTGACTTTATAACTCTCAATTCTGACTTTATATCTCTCAATTCTGACTTTATATCACTCAATTCTGACTTTATAACTCTCAATTCTGACTTTATATCTCTCAATTCTGACACTTGAATTCTCTGCAAGATTCTCTTCATTTTAGTGCCTCTTTTGGCAACACTGAGAATGCATTCATATCCTTGCATTACATTAAAAATACAGTCACCTTTCATAATGCACTTGATGCATGCTTAAAGTCACATGAATGAAATCAAAATGGACAATTCTTGTTTGTTTTTATGGTATATGGTATATAATATTGCAGAATTTATTATAAAGGATTTATCTGTGTACATTTTATATATATATATATATATATATATATATATATATATATATATATATATATATATATATATATATATATATACACACACACACACACACACACACACACACACACACACACACACAGGGGCAACCTGTCACTCACATGAGATCCACCAATAGCAAACCACAACCATCCAATCAATTCCCTAAGCACAAAATCAAGCCCCGCCCTACATCTTTTCTTGTTTGAGAAGCTGTTTCACTCAGATATATGACACAATAGGGAAGAAAATCACTATTTCTGCTGACTTTAAGTAGAAGCATTTGCGTTCACTTCTGTACAGTATTTTTGAGGTCTAGATCTGATGGAAGCCAATAACAGCTCCAGATGTTATGTATGCATGTTATAACATGTTACTTACACACGTTTAAAATGTGCCATTGGGGTTTGGAGTAAAAATGGGAAGCAGTATGTGTGTGTGGACATAGTCTGAAGGAATAAACTCTTCCTTCAGACTATGTCCCACACACACACACTGCTTCCCATTTTTACTCCAAACCCCAATGGCACATTTTAAATGTGTGTTAGTGTGTGTGTGTGTGTGTGTCCTTTATTGCCAAATAGGTCTTGAACATAAAAGTTCCCTCCGGCACAAAGAAGCACAGCTCAGGACTGCACACGTTTAACTCATCCTTGCATCATCTCTCCTTCCCTTTCCCACTTTTCCTCATGTCCCTTCAGCCTCTCCCTCTCATTTATCTGATGCCTTTCTCTCACAGAACACAAACCAATGGGTTTTTCCTTTACTCCTAAGAAATAAAAATGAAAGCTCTTTTCCAATGCTAGAAAACCTCTTTAGAGTAAATGTTACATAAAATTTGGGCATTACCTTCCAGTGTTATTTTGAGTTTTTATTAATATTTTCCATTTTCATTTTAATTTTGGTTACAATTGTAGTCTTTTTTTTTTTTTTTTTTTTTTTTTTACAATTTTAGTACATCAAGTTAAACTAAATGAAAATGAGAAATGTTTCCTTGGTAAGTAGCAGGGTTATTCTAATTGATTAAAACTAAAACCATAAAATTAAATTAAAAATTATAATAAATGCTGTTATTTGAAATAAAATAAATGTTACCTGAAATAAAATATAAAACATTTAAATGATTGTATTTCAGCTAATTGCCAAGGCAACATTTCTAATTTTAAATTTAGATTAACTTGAAGTACAAACATCTTTTTTAAACTAAAACATAAATAAAAATTAGTAAAAAACTATATAGACATATAAAAAAAACACATTACAAAATTACTCAAACTTTAACTAAAATTAAAATATAAAAATAAAAACTGATTTAAAATATTAATAAAAAACTAAAATTGTATCTCAGTGATACTAAAATAACTGACAAGTAGCTGAAATATTTTTATATATACATTTACATTTATCTGCATTTGGCAGATGCTTTTATCCAAAGCGACTTACACTGCATTCAAGGTACACATTTTTACATCTTGTCAGTTCTTGCTTTCCTGGGAATCGAACCCATGATCTTGGCGTTGCTAGCGCTACGCTCTTATTGTTTGAGCTACAGGAAAGCTCAAACAATATATTTTAGTTAATGTTTATTTTTAGTAACAAACACTAAGGATGATAACTATTGATAACTAGGGATGCCCGATATGAAAGTTTTGACCAATATCGATAACCGATTATTCTTTATATTTGAAATTCGGTAACCAATATATTGGCTGATAGAGCTAAATCCAAAATGTATATAATTTTTGAAAGCCTGATTACAAAAACAAAAGTCTCACCATTAAAAGCCATGTCCAAGCACACAATTATGATGTTCTCATAATCATTTTATGTAGCTGCACATGCTTTCCTTTTTGAAGTGATTCCAATCAAGCTATTCAAAACCATAATGGCAACAGTGCACATCTGAAGTGTCTCAGCTGAAGGAAATAATCCATTATTCATCAGCTTTAATATACATTTTTCAAATTTTCTTATCAGGCCGATAAAGATAACATAAACAATTTACATATATCGGCCGATACCGATATGGTGGCCGATATATTGTGCATCCCTATCGATAACGGTAAAGATATAGTTCTAAAATCGTTCTAAATCTAAAAGACTAGTAGAGTCCACACCACAACTGCACAGAGAAACAATATCATTGGAATTACTTTTCGACTGGTTTTTCTTTTCAGCTGATGAACGTTAAAAACAGACATCAAATCAGTCAATAACTCTTGAGGTGCCATGTGCATGTGTGTAATGCAGCTCACTAGGTTTTGGAACAGAGCTGGTGTGTGTAGATTCCGTCGGACCCCTGGGAGGGAGGGGCTAACAGATTAGACTCATGAATATTCAACATGCTAATGAGAAGCAAATGAAGGGGTCTGTGCGGATAATTAGAATTGTGGCCAGCAGGATCTGGCACGAGAGGGGGAGAGAGACGCTTCAGTGCTCTAATATAAATTGTAAATATGGTGTCTCTGTAGTATGCGTTTATTGACGGATAAGGTAATTTATCTGCATCATCAGCAATTGAGTCTGTCCGTCAATCACAGAGACAGTTCCCGAGAGGAGCGTTTTATTGCTCACAGGTTGCTCTTTCGTAGCTCCAGAGATTTCATGTTGAAATACTTTCTTCTGTCCCAGCTTATTATGCAGAGACAACTTTTAAGTAAGGTTGATTTCCCAAAACACTGTGACTGTGGCGCTTACAAAACATTGCTGTTTGTTAGGAGGCAGGATTAGCTGTTAGTTGTAAAGTGTTTAGGAGTTTTCAATTCCACTTGGCTCCACTTGTGGGACTTTTTCTCTTCAGTTTTAATGGAGATCTCAGTTATGTTTCATTTAATCTTAATGTTTCTCCTAAATTATAGTTCAATAAAGAGCTATAAATGAATGCGGCGCAGCTCAGATCATTTGATGAGACATATTTGAGTTCATATTGTGATCTCTGAGCCACTGTTGTTATTGTTAAATAAATTATTAAAAATTGTTGTCAGTAATTTAAATAAAGCTGAAATAAAATGATATTAGGTAAATATAAATATTAGGTGAAAAAATAATGAACATTAGAAATTAACTGAAATAAACTAACTGAAATAAAATACTGTAAGTTTAACTAAAATCACCAAAATTGAAATAAAAATAAACTAAAGAAATATTTAAAATAATTAATAAAAATGACAAAAGCACATAACAAAATTAATAAAACTACAATTAAAATGAAAACTGAATATATAAAAATAAAAGTGAATTCAAAATATTAGTAAATACTATAATGGTATATGGGGTCATGGATGTTTCATGGTGTGCACTTATAATGTTAGAATGATTTTTACATCAAAAATGGTCAGAATTTAGAAATAAAAGAAATTTTTTCTACTCTGATTTGAACGCTCTGTTTGAAGGGGTGTGTCTGCTGTGAGACTGCAGTGTAAACGCCCACTGCTGTGATTGGCTGCTGTGAGACTTCAGTGTAAACGCCCACTGCTGGGATTGGCTGACATCTTTTAGCACATCTTTACTAATACAGCTCTCAGATTGTGACATGAAAGGTTGCAGTGATGAATACTGTAGCCGATCACAGACATGTTGAGCGCATGAATGCAGTGATCTCGTCATTGTAACTTGATTTCTGCACATTAACGAATGCCTTTATCATAACTAACAGTGCAGACACAATGTAAATAAGAGATTCGTTGATTATAATAGGAGTTTTGGCACAAGTCCAGAACTCAGTCACTGATAAACTCGCAAAGAGAGTGTTCTTTGATTGCTTTCTATATATAATTTACACACAGATTTTTTCATCATACTTAGAGAAACAATGTGAAGTTGACCGTTTATTCACTGGTTTGATTTACTGACACATAGACAAAGAACGTCTGACTGTACATGAATCATTACATATCAGAAATTACTGGTCCCAGATCAGGCATTACAATGAACACAGTTACTTACATGCTGTGGCATTACTGTCAAGTCTGTATCGTAAAAGTCTCTTTGCAAATCCTGCACCGAAATTGTGACTGATTTACCAAAGAATCCACAGTGAAATGTAAAAATAATGCTCGACTGAGACATTCACATTGTTGAAAATAAATAAGCACATTCCACATTATGATCCTTTGGAAGGTAATGTTTTAGTCCAGTGATCCTGTATCTCTTCTCTCCTCGTCATCTCACTAACATGTCAGTGGGCGGGGCCAAAGTTGCAGTGATGAAATAGGCATTGATCTTCTTCTGCATGAGAGGCAGTCTTTCACCATCTATAGGCACATTCCACAACGAGCCGTTCTCTGGGCTTGGTTACAATAAAAGCATTTTTTGGACTAACAAGGAAGTTTTCAGTTCTGAAATGTACAGGATATTCTTATAGTATGATGACCTCTTATATGTCAAAAGCTCAAGGAAAACTTAACTGCATGACCCCTTTAAGCAAACATGTCCAGTTTTTTTCCATTTATTTCTATTGCTGTCGAGGAGACACAGTTGTGATAATAAAGATATCTCACTGTGATTTCTCATTCCTATGGGTCTATTTCTAGAGAGCGACAGCGCCTGTGTGTGTGTGTGTGTGTGTGTGTGTGTGTGTGTGTGTGTGTGTGTGTGTGTGTGTGTGTGTGTGTGTGTGTGTGTGTTTGAGGTGGTTTCTCTCATTAAAGGCTACAGGTCAGAGATCCACAGCACTGCAACTCAACTGCAATAGTCTGCAACCGGCAGCACAGAGAGATAGAGAGAGAAGGATCTCAAAGACTTACTGCCTCCAAAGCACTGAACTCACACACACACGCACACACACAGATGATGCAACTTGGATTCAAGGGTAAACAGCAGTGGGGATGTGTGTTTGGATGGTAAAAGCGTGCGTGTCGCTGTGAGATGTTTGTATGTATGAGCGTTTCGGTGCCGAGAGTCTGTTGTTTTATACATGCTGTATTGGTGTGTGTTTATTTTTATAGCAGTGCATCAACAACTACACTAAAAAGCTGGGCAGATACACACTACAGTTTAAAGAACACTGCAAATTTATTGACTTCAATTGTGATGGTGCATGGCAAGGATCACAAGGATTTGTGACACGCCATCATGTGGCCAAACGTTCAAAACATCCACTGACCAATGAGAATTTGAGATTAGTCACTCCAGTTCTGTTCCTGCTTGATTTCAAACTGACTCTCGTAGTGCATACCCTAATACCCTAAAGTGCAATGTAGTGTTGTCAAAAATATAGAAATATTTGAAATGCTTCCATTTTTCCGCAGAATAGATACAGGATACCAGCTGCTCTTTCTCTTTCTCTCACTCGTTTCATTTGCTCCGGATGAATTGCAAGTTTTCACATAAACACAGTCAGTTCAGTTCAAGTGAACGTGAACAGTTGAGAAAGAAAGCGCATGTGTAACAGTATAATGGAGCCGTGCATCAGGTCTTAAAGTGACAGCAGCCTAATAAACCTGCTGACAAATTATCAGATAATATAAAAAATATCTATATGGCAGTTTTCCCTCATGGTATTGATGTCAAAGTTGTGGCCAGTGAAAATGCTGAGTGGCTCGTAACTTTGGAAAACCACTAGCCACAGTGACTGGTGAGCAAAAAAGTTATTGTAGATTTTATATATATAAAAGAAGGGGGGTCCTTCTTGCCACGGGCGGTAAAATGCTTAAATGAAAGAGTGTGATGATGAGTATGAGGGGACTGTTTCATCATTTTAATAATGTGTGATTTTCATATTTATGTAAACTGTTTGTTTTTTGTGTGAGCGTGTGTTGAAACTCATTGAAACTAAATTTCCACATGGGGATAATCAAATTCAATATTTAATCAATCAAATGTAACTGTAGTCTGATTGTGAGTATTTTAATACGTAATATAATCTATTACAAGTGCTTATATATGATATATGATGGGTAGGTTTAGGGGTAGGGTTAGTGTGTGTGTATGTGTGTGTGTGTGATAGGTAGGTTTAGGGTTAGTGTGTGTATGTGTGTGTGTGTGTGTGTGATAGGTAGGTTTAGGGTTAGTGTGTGTGTATGTGTGTGTGATAGGTAGGTTTATGGTTAGTTGTGTGTGTGCGTGTGTGCGTGCGTGCGTGTGTGTGTGTTATGGGTAGGTTTAGGGGTAGGGTTAGTGTAAGGGGAGAGAATATACAGTTTGTACAGAATAAAAACCATTATGCCTATGGAGAGTCCCCACAAAGATAGCGTGTGTGTGTGCGTGCAGGTTTTGGCTCTGCATAGTATACTTGATGGCGTATTACTGATGCTTTATATAGATCCAGCTCCCGTCTGTGTCTCTGGCCGTTAGTGTGTTGCTGTATATAGCTCAGTGCTGATGGGGAGAGACCAGACCTTGACTCATAAAGATGATAAAGTCTGCTGCGGCGTCAGGCCTGGACACTCAGAGAGACACTCAAATGCACTAAATCAGGGTTTACTATAGAGTTCAGCCTCCACTATGTTTAAACTACATATACAATCAAAATAATAATCATTTTGCAACATATTTCATATTTTTACTGTTTACATTTTTTTTTTTTTTTGTATTTTAATTATTTAATTCATTATTTAATTCTATTTAGAATTAGAATATATATAAAAAGGATGTGCACACAGTTAGGTTATTTTAAGCTTTAATTTGTATATTTTGTGTCTGAAATGTGTCACTTTGTTTTTTTAGTGCTGTATAGGTTGTATTTTTATATTAAAGGTGCAAAAGTGTGTGTGTGTGTGTGTGTATATATATCTATATATACATATCAATCAATAGATCAATAGACACACACATATATTATGTAAACACAAACTTTTATTTTGGATGTTATTAATCGATTTGACAGCAAATGGTGTGTCTGTTTGGTGTGTCTATTGATATAAATTATATAAATATATTAGTGCTGTCAAATCGATTAATCACATCCAAAATAAAAGTTTGTATTTACATAATATATGTGTGTGTACTGTGTATAATTATTATGTATATATAAATACACACATATGCATGTATATATTTAAGAAATATACATATATTTATATATAAAATATTTATGTATAATATAAATTATATAAATATATTAGTGATGTCAAATCAGTTAATCGTGATTAATTGCATCCAAAATAAAAGTTTACATAATATATGTGTGTGTATTGTGTATAATTATGTATATACACTCACCTAAAGGATTATTAGGAACACCTGTTCAATTTCTCATTAATGCAATTATCTAATCAACCAATCACATGACAGTTGCTTCAATGCATTTAGGGGTGTGGTCCTGGTCAAGACAATATCCTGAACTCCAAACTGAATATCCGAATGGGAAAGAAAGGTGATTTAAGTAATTTTGAGCGTGGCATGGTTGTTGGTGCCAGACGGGCCGGTCTGAGTATTTCACAATCTGCTCAGTTACTGGGATTTTCACGCACAACCATTTCTAGGGTTTACAAAGAATGGTGTGAAAAGGGAAAAACATCCAGTATGCGGCAGTCCTGTGGGCGAAAATGCCTTGTTGATGCTAGAGGTCAGAATGGGCCGACTGATTCCAGCTGATAGAAGAGCAACTTTGACTGAAATAACCACTCATTACAACCGAGGTATGCAGCAAAGCATTTGTGAAGCCACAACACGCACAACCTTGAGGTGGATGGGCTACAACAGCAGAAGACCCCACCGGGTACCACTCATCTCCACTACAAATAGAAAAAAGAGGCTACAATTTGCACAAGCTCATCAAAATTGGACAGTTGAAGACTGGAAAAATGTTGCCTGGTCTGATGAGTCTCGATTTCTGTTGAGACATTCAGATGGTAGAGTCAGAATTTGGTGTAAACCGAATGAGAACATGGATCCATCATGCCTTGTTACCACTGTGCAGGCTGGTGGTGGTGGTGTAATGGTGTGGGGGATGTTTTCTTGGCACACTTTAGGCCCCTTAGTGCCAATTGGGCATCGTTTAAATGCCACGGCCTACCTGAGCATTGTTTCTGACCATGTCCATCCTTTATGACCACCATGTACCCATTCTCTGATGGCTACTTCCAGCAGGATAATGCACCGTCACAATGCTCGAATCATTTCAAATTGGTTTCTTGAACATGACAATGAGTTCACTGTACTAAAATGGCCCCCACAGTCACCAGATCTCAACCCAATAGAGCATCTTTGGGATGTGGTGGAACGGGAGCTTTGTGCCCTGGATAAATACACACACATGCATGTATATATTTGATTGATTGATTGATTGATTCAGTACATTGATTCAGTCCGCCTAATTGGGAGTCTGTGAGTCTTTGATTGATTCTTTTAATGTATCAGCTCAAAAGAGTCATTTGTTCATCAGTATCATTTGTTTGTGAGTCGGACTGCACTGGTTGCACGCTATGTTTATTTTTCAGTGCAGATGCAATAGAAAGATATGTTGTTTATTTATTGTTTTGGGATTATTTGACAATATCCATTGTTATCCTTTCATCACATTTGATACAATGAATACGATCTGTCCTGAGGCCTGCAAAATTTGACTGTGAAAGTAAATCAAATCTGAGATGATCCAGTAGAAGTTTATATTCTCTATGTGTGCTTATATTTCAGAGGACAGGAAGCTGTTTGTGGGCATGTTGAATAAGCAGCAGACAGAAGAGGACGTGTACCGCCTTTTCGAGCCCTACGGAGTCATTGAAGAGTGCACTGTATTACGAGGCCCTGATGGAAACAGTAAAGGTGAGTTGTAGTTTCTTCTTTCATCTCTCTTCAGTATTCACAGCAGTTTTATGTGCTTGCTAGTGAATGACAGACATGTGTGTTCCTGTCTGAGATGTATTTTATATTCCGAGCAGTTAAAGAATAGTGACCTTCTACAGAAAAAGACAAAGTCAAAACAAACAAACAGAAAAGCAGCGTTCAACCTTGAGTGCCGCAGCAGAAGTGCTTTCATTTACACATTCAATTTCACCGCGTCAGTCTATTCAAACACACGCACGTCAACCCGACGCTCTGCTGAAACACTTTGTGATGGGTTTCTCGTCGCTAACGTGGCAGAATCCATTCTGGAGGGCGTCAGGTGAAGCCTTTCTGCCGTGGGGTGCCGATATCACCTGACAAACCCCGGCACGGTCCAGGCAGGAATTATTTACACAGACTCCAATCGCTGCGTCCATTAACGGACTGCAAGAGGGAAATGTGTCAGAAAGGTCAATCGTGTTTGAAATGTGTGAAGAGAGAATCGACATAAGAGATTTTGAACTAAACACGAAATCATGAAGATTTGATGATCAGCAGCGCCGTCCAATCACATGACCCTCCATTTTTTCCCCCTCATATTTAATACATCAGGCTTTAATGGCTCATATAGTGAAAATATGGAGCTCATACTCGGAGGGAAAACACCTAAATTCTATTCCCAATCTGAGCAAAAATATGCAATTTGGTGCAGATGCTCATATTTATATGGTCTAAAAGTAAGATGAAATTCTGATGCTTGTAATATAAATCAATGAGATCTTAACAGTATAGTCGTCACTCGATATCTCCCTATAATGTCTTATTAAGCTGATATTTAAATGCTTCATTTTATGATCAAAGTTCTGCAGTTTTAAAACACATAATGAAATGCAATGATGATTAAGAGATGAACAAATAAACCTTCCTCAAAGCCTGATGATCATATTTGATACTCACATTTGAACATGATGGATAATCAAGCAAACTTGCTTTCAGTCCAGTAAGTGTTGAAATATTTAACATCTTGAAATATTACTAACAATATACAAGTTATTCTTATGCTTACTTTATAAAAATCAGTAAAGATTTCACAGTGCAAAATGTTTTGCAGCAAAGTTTGATCATGTTGGTAATTAAGAAATATATGTATTAAATATAATACAGGGTTAAAAACACTTCTTCTATGAGAAATCATGGAGTTCTTATAAATGTAATGTGGTGCTCCAAGGGTGTGTTCACACTTGTAGTTCGGTTCACTTGGTTTGTTTGGTCCTGAAAAAATTAGTCCTGGTTCGCTTAGTGTTCACATTGTAATTTTAACACCGAACCTAAAGGCATAGGGATATGTTCACAACCTGATTGGCCGGCTTTTATTGCGTATACTTCGCAACAGAGCTTACCGAACATCCAAAACAGTGCTGTGTGTGGCTGAATGCGCTCGTTGTGTGTGTGTAGCTACATATGATGGTATTTTGACCAGCTCAGACTCGTGAAGAGCTTATAAAATGTGTAAAGGAGTCAAAACAGCATCAGGAATCCCTCCATCACACACACAAACCAAGATCTGCTGCGAGGAGATGCGGTTCTGACGCCTGTACCGAACTGTGATGGGCAACATCACGACTATGATGAGAAAACGCAGGTATGCGTGAGCATCTTGTGACATCATATCCTGTTTTTGGTTGGTTTTCATGTCTTTGGTCCGTGTTGCGTTCATATTTCAGTCGAACCGCACCAGAGTTGGTTTGGAAGCGGAGCGAGACTCATCTTTTGCAGCGTCTCGGTCCGCTTGTTTGCTGCGCACCAGGGTTCAGACGGCAGCGTTCACACTTACTCAAATGAACCGCACTAACAGAGCCATCGCACCAGGGGTCATTTTAATCCAACCAAACATGCCAAGTGTGAACACACCCTAAGAAACAGCAGTGAGTGATTGTGTTTGTGTGCATGTCTTCTCTCTCATCTCCTGTGTTGCATTCACCAGAGACACACAGTCCTCTGCAGATAACCTTCACCGCTGTTCCTCATTATTTCTATGCTCTTTTTGTGTGTGTGTCTGTGTATGTATTTTGCAGGTTGTGCCTTTGTAAAGTTTTCAACACACACTGAGGCTCAGTCTGCCATCAGCGGGCTGCATGGGAGTCAGACCATGCCTGTGAGTACAACTACACACATGCAGCTTTTATGAGCTCGTATTAATTGACAGGTGACAAGAAAAATGTGAGTACTTTTAAACATTTAAAATGACCTGTTCTCCTACACATTCATATACATTCAGACCTAAAATGCTGAATAAATGAATGGATATGATAGGCGTCAACATTCACGATGTCATTTGTGCACACACACGTTCATGTAACACACTCGCACAGCTGTGAGCTGCTGTCATGTGTTGAGCTCAAACAGCATCCGTGCCAATATAAGTGCAAATGAGCTGCTGTCATCCTATCTTCTCTTCTGAACGGAGTACTAGCTTACTGCTTACTAGACAGTAGTGTACCGCCTAACCAGAGACCAAGACCGGAGTGTGTTGGAACCAAGACAAGACCAAGACTTTGAGGGGCCAAGACTTTACATCCAATCACATTAATGATGTTAACAAATAAATCAGACAATGCACTGGCAATATAGTGATATCCTCACAGTTGTGGTGTTGACCGGTCTTGAAAAAAAATCCAGAGTCCTCTTAGTCTGAGACCGAAACAAGATCGAGTACAATGTGGTCGAGACCCAGGCAAGACCAAGACCTTCCAAAAAATGGTCTTAGGACCGGTCTTGGGACTTATAGTGCAGTGCGTACTATTTGTTTAATTGTTTGTTTGTTTTTGCAAATAACAAAAATGAGAATCTTAATTATGGAGATTGCATAAAATTTAAACAACATTCTAGAATTTATTTTACAAAAAATAGCTATATAAAAAAATTTATAAAGTAGTTTATTTTCTCTTAAAACTTAGTTTTATTATTTATTTTTATTCATCATTAACCTATGTATTTATTTATTTATTTATGCAAATAAAATATAAAGTTAATTAAAGTGCAGGCCAGTCAAGTTCCTCCACACCAAACTCATCCGTGTCTTTATGGAACGTGCTTTGGAACTGTTGGAGCTGTTGGAACAAGAAGGGGACATCCTCAAACTGTTCCCACAAAGTTGGGAGCATGAAATTGTCCAAAATGTCTTGGTATGCTGAAGCTTTAAGAGTTCCTTTCACTGGAACTAAGGGGCCAAGCCCAACCCCTGAAAAACAACCCCACACCATAATCCCCCCTCCACCAAACTTTACACTTGGCACAATGCAGTCAGGCAAGTCCCGTTCTCCTGGCAACCGCCAAACCCAGACTCGTCCATCAGATGGCCAGACAGGAAAGCGTGATTGGTCACTCCAGAGAACACATCTCCACTGCTCTAGAATTCAGTGGCGGCGAGCTTTACACCACTGCATCCCACGCTTTGCATTGCACTTGGTGATGTAAGGCTTGGATGAGCTGCTCAGCCATGGAAACCCATTCCATGAAGCTCTCTACACACTGTTCTTGAGCTCATCTGAAGGCCACACAAAGTTTGGAAGTCTGGAGCTAGACTCTGCAGAAAGTTGGCGACTTCTGCGCACTGTGACCCTCAGCATGCGCTGACCCCGCTCTGTGATTGCTGTTGCTGTTGTCCCCATTGCTTCCACTATTATAATACCACTAACAGTTAAGTCAAGTCACCTTTATTTATATAGCGCTTTTAACAAGTCCAATTGTTTCAAAGCAGCTTCACAGTGTTAACAGGAAAATAATGCAACAGAATTTGTACAGCCGCTCTGGTGAAACGGTGATGTTATCCAGCTAATTTCAAGTATCATATAGTGTCAATGCGGGCAGATTGGTAATATAGATTAAATTTAGGTGTCCCCAACTGAGCGAGCCAAAAGCCAGAGGCAACGGTGACAAGGAACCAAAACTCCTTCAGGGCCAGAATGAAGAAAAAAACCTTGGGAGAAACCAGGCTCAGTCGGGGTGCCAGTTCTCCTCTGGCCGACGAACAAACAGTGTATGATTATAATTCTGGCAACATAGCAGGTCTTAAGTCATATTAGGTAAATAGATATTCGTAAGATTGTTGACAGTGGAATATTTAGTAGTGAGGAAATGTCAGGAATGGACTTATTGCACAGGTGGCAACCTATCACGGTCCCACGCTTGAGTTCACTGAGCTCCTGAGAGCGACCCATTCTTTCACAAATGTGTGTAGAAGCGTCTGCAGGCCTAGTGCTTGATTTATACACCTGTGGCCATGAAGTGATTGAACACCTGAACTCAGGGATTTGGGGGATTGTCCCAATACTTTTGGCAATATAGTGTGTATATATATAAACCTTAACTACCTATAAAAAATCTTAAAACTGTTTATTAGATACAAATATTTAACCTGCACAAACAATGATAATCTTAATTTGGGGGGCTGCATAATATTAATTCTAATATTTAATAATAATAAATATTCCATTTCAGCCAGTATCCCACAAGCAGCTTGGATTATAGCTACTTTTATGATGGTTTTGCGTGATTTCTTTTTTAAGCGTAACGGTTTTAGTTGCAGTTGGTGTCTGGTTACATGGAAAAGTGCCACTGTTACAACATTCCTTTTGTTCTTCATAGAAGTCTGAAATGTCATGAGGGTGGATAAATTATGACAGAATCTTCTCAGAATTTTGAAAAATATATTTTGCAGAATTCTACAGCTTTTCTGCCAAAATCAGCACAAAAAAAATGCTGCAGATTCTTCGTGGGTCATCTGGGTATTCCTTTCACAGAGAAAAATGTACAGTATATGTATGACGTATACAATGTAGTACGACCAGTATGCTAGTATGCTATTCTGAACATTTCCTTTCTATTCTACAGCTCACACTCTTTTTATCACACTCTGCATATTTTCCCACCTCTCTCTCACACATACTCGGAGGTTCAAATGAATAATTCTTCTGCCACACATTGAAAGGACAGATAAAGAGGTGTATGTCTCCGTCCCCTGAGAGCAGGACAAGAAGTAGAGAGAAAGAAAAGGACAGGGAGGGATACAGATGATCAAACAGAGAAAAAACACATTCTGACACTGTCTAACTGTCACAGAGAAGGAAGACAGGTAGTGCAGAAATGCTTCTGATGAACCACTGTAAATGTGTGTTTAGAGATCAGCACAACCTTGAGAGTAATTATCCTCAAATGAAACGTTCAAGGCCGTATCTCACACACACACTTTGCATAACGATAATTAAAGCATTCATATAGTCGACGACAGAATGAGAGATTGAAAGGCTTGTTCCAAAACCTAGTGAGCTGCCTATGTAGGCATCATTTTAAGCCTTAAAGAGGACCTATTATGCTTTTTTTAGTGTGTAATGTTGCTGTTTGAGCATGAAAAAGCTCTGCAAACTTACAAAGTTTGAGTTATTCTCTATATCAGTGTCACTGTTTCTGAACTCCAATCAGAGCACATTGTGCTTTTCAGAAGGAGGGGCTTCATAGAGACAGGAACTAAACAGGGGTGTGCGTTTCCCAAAAGCATCGTTAGCCAACTATGGTCGCAAGTTCCGTCGTTATCAACATAGTTCAACCAGTCTGTGATTCCCGAAACCATAGTTCCAACGAACATGCGCAAACAGCATCGCAAACTTGTGTGGTTGCAACGACAGCTCTCGACCTGTGGTTAGAAGCATGGTTTCTTGTTTGCATGACACTTGAGCAAAATAAGCAAGCTGACATTTAGTACAATCTATATCTTTTATTTCGAATACATACAAATGTCATTTATGTATTTTAGTTTGTCAAGAGATTTAAAGCACCTTTTTTGACGAGTGCTCACGTACGTGCCCTAGTACGTAAGAATGAGCCCATTTGAGTCTGGAAATAAAGCAAAATTTGAGAATTACTCCTCAAGAATTACTCCTCAGGTACCATGTCCATAATTTATAGCAAAAAATCTAGCCTGAATTCGATCTCAAAATAATTAATTAAAAGCGGTTATTACTCCACCACCCGCGTGACATCATTAACCAACATGACTGAACGACAGATTTGCGACAATACGGTTTTGGGAAACAGTCGTGACTAGCTAGTTGATTTCTTCAACGATGCATCGTACTATAGTAGTTAAGCAGTGAGTAATGTCATTGTACGGGAAACGCACCCCTGAGAGTTACTGACAGACTGGGAAGAGAAGAGCTGCAACAATGGAGAATATGTGAAAAATAATGTGTTTTTAAACATTCAAGCATGAAAACCTATTTCAGTAGAGCTCAAAAACTAAATCAAGACTTTGTAAAAGATCATAATAGGTCCTCTTTAAAATTTAAATGCAACTAGTTCCCCCAAGAAGGTCAGGTAAGTGCGTGTTTTTGTGATTTTAATTCTGTCTAAATCAAACAAGTCTGTATTTTTCCTGAACAAAATTACAGAGCAAATGACCCACTCTGAGGAATCTAATCCTGTTCGGATAGCAATGTCTGTGATTACGGTACATTGTTTTCACAAAGCTTCTCCTCATTTATTTTGACCTATTGAATATCTGTTGTATTGCTGCCTGGTGCAACTTCATTATGGATTTAGACCTTTTGCCAAATGTCTGGGTAAGAACAGCTGGCGGTTTAGCTCTGATGGCATCTTATGGGGAATAAAAAGAGAATTAAATCTGATGGGGAGATTCTGATCACAAACTGTTCAGAACAGCAACTGCAGTAGCATTATCATGACCTTAACTTTTATCAATGTTTTCTTTTTATATATTTATATATGTTTTTATATGTAATTTTAAAAAATGAATCACAGACTACCATTCAAAAGTCTGAGGTCAGTAAGATTAAAAAAACACTTATTCAGCAATAATGCATTAAATTGATCAAAAGTGAGTAAATGGTTGACGTGTCAGGCGCATGGTCTAAAAGGGTTGCCCCTAGTCTCTTAATGAGTCATGGGTGTGTTTTGGGCGTGATGTGTAATAAACCAATCAGAGTCTCATCTCCCATTCCCTTTAAAAGCCAGTTGCGCTCACACCATGGCAGATTCACTATTTACATGGCAGAATTTGTGAGAGGAAAGACTGAACGCTTCTCCAGAGAGGAATCCTTTTATTTTTAATATTTAAAAATGTTTGTTTCCAGTTCCTCAAAATAGCAACACACCAACAATGTGTCTGAACACACCAGCACACCCATGGGTGAACAGATGGGCGTGAGTGCATTTGCTATTTAAACAACGTGGAGCTGGACATGAAAATGATAACTGTCGGGCTGAAACTAGCAAAAAAACACTTGCGTCGCCCCTGCCGTCGCATTGCACCGGGTGTATGATAGGGCCCATAATGTTACAAAAGATTTCTGTTTCAAATAAATTCTGTTCTTTTGAACTTTCTATTCATCAAATAATCCTGAAAATAAATGCACTGTGGTTTCCACAGAAATATGAAGCAGCACAACTGTTTTCAACACTGATAATAATCATAAATGTTTCTTGAGCAGCAAATCATCATATTAGAATGATTTCTGAAGGATCATGTCAAGAATTTTCAGCTTTGCATCACAGGATTAAATTACATTATAAAATGTATTCAAATAGAAAACAGTAATTGTAATAATTGTATTTATTTTAAATTGTAATAATATTTCACAATATTAATGTTTTTACTGTGTTTTTGATTAAATAAATGCAGCCTTGTTGAGTATAAGAGACTACTTTCAGAAACATTAAAAAGTTGTGTAGTGGTGAAAATTACACAATCCCAGAATGCAATGCGGGAAGCTTGTTGAAAACATTCATCTGAGATGACAGAAAAAGCAAGAGAAATGTTTATCATAAATTACATATAGAAATGCATTTTGATGCAGTTGATGCTAATGTAGTGCATTTAAAACTGGTTACTTTTGAGGTTGCGATACTGCTGTCTGTAGGCAGTAGTCAGCGAGGGAGCTCAATGGGTTTTGGAACAGAGCCAGTGAGAGAGCGTGAAGCAGTACTGAGTTTCAGGGACATTTTAATAGTTCCTCATTACACATTCAGAGCCATGCGTTGAGTTAGCAAAGGCCTCATTAACAGCTCAGCCTTACAGTTTGTTTGAGCCCTGCAGAGCGAAACTTTCCACCATACCAATTTTAATGCATTAAAATATTTCAGCATCATTTTACAGCTTGTCACAATGATGTTCAATGTCAGATCTCAAACCTGTCCTGACAGTCCAGCTTCTTACAGAGAAGCAACCTCTAATACCTCGTTTGACGCTCATGTTTTTTACTACTTCTAAATATATTAGGGATGTAACTATTCAAAATTGTCTGATACTAATATCCGATTGTTTAGAATGACATTTGCCGATGCAGATACCGATATTTTAGTGTTCTGCTTTTTATGCCTTGTTTCAAATGAATGATAATTACACAATTTTGAAAGAAATGTGAATAACTTTTATTACTGATAAAGTTATTCTGTTATAAAGTTATACTAATAAACTCACATTAACTTAATTTTGAATGTTAAATTAAGATTTCCAAACCTTTTGGATGTTCTTAACTCGCATTCTAAAAACATCCTGTTTTGCTCACAATCACTCATTTCCCTCAATTAAAGGTGTAGTAAGCAATTTCTGAGAAACACTGTTGAAAGTGGATCGGACCGAGCAGTGCAACACACTTGTAGCCAATCGGCAGTAGGGGGTGTGTCCACTCATGATGGGGGAGGAGAGAGAGTGAGCCAATCAGCAGTAGGGGGTATGTCCACTCATCATGGGGGAGGAGAGAGAGCGAGCCAATTATCAGCAGTAGGGGCGTGTCCACTCATGATGGGGGAGGAGATAGAGTGAGCCAATTATCAGCAGGAAGGGGTGTGTCCGCTCTTGATGGGGGAGGAGAGAGAAAGAGTCATTAATCAGTAGGGGCGTGTCCACTCATGATGGAGGGAGAGACGGTGAGCCAGTCATCAGTATGGCGTGTCCACTTTTGAGGGGGGAGGAGAAAGAGAGTGAGCCAGTCATCAGTAGGGGGTGTGTCCACTTTTTAGGGGGGAGGAGAGAGTGAGCCAATCAGCAGTAGAGGCGTGTCCGCTCATGATGGGAGAGGAGAGAAAGTGAGCAAGAGGGAGATTTGAAGAAAGACTGTAGAAAGAGAGATGGCTGAGAGACATTACAAAAGAAAAGATCAGAGGAATATCACTGGAAAAAGAAGGGTTATGATCAGCGCTGGAGAGACCTAAGCTGAAAGACCTGAAAATGGATGCAGAGGTTGTGTTGTTTCTGTGTTGTTACTCTTCTCTGCGAGTAACACTGGTTTTAGTGCAAGCACATACAGGCACGTTAATAAACAACATTATTGTGGTCAAACGTGTTGCCCTTGTGGGGGCTTGGAATCCCAAGGGGAATCGGATATATGATATGTCTTTAAATGTAGGTCAGATGTTCAGATATTGGATATCTGATTTAAAACCACATTTGGAAGTGGCTCAGAATTGATGCAAAAAAAAATACAAAAATGTTTGCTTTGATTTTTGTTTACACGTGTGCAACAAATTCTGATCCTGTCAGAATTTTTTTGTGCCAGTGTAAACGCAGCCTAACTTGTGCAACTGGCTTATATGTACTCTTGTGTACCTTGTTCATTTGTGATCTTCACTTTATTTTTCTCTGAGATTTATTTTGCTTGCTTTTGCTATGATAAAGAGACATCCACACTTGCATTGTTTGTTTGTGCATTTTGCAATGAATGTTTGCATGGGTTGAATTTTAATATCAACAGTGTTTCTCAGAAAATGCTTACTGCACCTTAAAGTGGAAATGCATAAAGTGCAAAAGCATCTCTGTATTTGATCCACTTGTGCTTATGCAAGCCTTCTTTTGTTGTTGAATGATATCTAAAAAGTAAAGCATAACATATTAAAAGCATTGTAAATTTTTGTAAAGACTCATTCACGGCAGACCACTGAATTACTGAAGAGACATGGTCTTCACACACAGCATGAGTTCCAATGCATTTTTCCACCTCCTTTTGATTGACAATGGCAATCAGCCGATGTCTGATCATAGGGGATAATTGCTTTTATCAGCTAATACTGGTTATTGGCCGATACATTGGTGCATTCCTAAAACAAATGCTAATTCACAATAAAGTGGCAGTGACGTATGTCTTTGTGTAGGATGCACACATACAGTATGAGACAGTAATGGCCTGCACCCTTCAGAGTGCTCTCTTCAAGTGCTCGGCCCCTCAGAGTGATGCTCATGCTCACCCATAATCTGCATTCAAGTGCTGTGTAGGATTTTGATCAGGCATTACAAATCCCCAGAGGTCCAGATCTTCAGGGTCTCTCAGATGAGGGGAATATTCTGGCCTTTAGAGACAAAAGGTCAAGTGGTGCATCGAGAGCCTTTTAATGAGTACACGTGTGCATGTGTGATTGTGTGCATTTTTTATTAGCGTCAAGAGAGTGCAAGAATAATAGTAAGGATAGATACATAACCGATGATTACCTGTATGATTTTCTTTCTGTTGAATATAAGATTTGATCTGGTTGTTCTTTTGCATGCATTTACAAAAAGAGAGGACTGAGGACTTTGTCATTTTTTGTTAGTTATTTTTATTTGAATTTTAGTTTTTGTTCAGTTTTATACAAAAAAATTATATGATTATATGATGTTTATAAAGCCTGTGCCGAAATTGCGACTGATTTACCAAAGAATCCACAGTGAAATGTACCGAATACAAATAAATAATGCTCGACTGAGACATTCACATTGTTGAAAATAAATAAGCACATTCCACATTATGATCCTTTGGAAGGTAATGTTATTTTAGTCCAGTGATCCTGTATCTCTTCTCTCCTCATCATCTCACTAACACACCAGTGGGCGGGGCCAAAGTTGTGATGATGAAGTAGGCGTTGGTCTTTCACCATCTATAGGCACATTCCACAATGAGTCGTTCTCTGGGCTTGGTTACAATAAAAGCTGTTTTTGGAAGTTTGCAGTTCTGAAACTTACAGGACATTATTATAGTATGATGACCTCTTATATGTCAAAAGCTCAAGGAAAAATGTTTTTCTCAGTACATGACCCCTTTAATCTTCTGCTAGTGTGTTGTTCTTTCCTAGCTTGTAATAGGCTTTATTAGCTCAAAACGTCCACTCTGTTAAACATTGCATTGTAAATATGTAACAGGCTGGACAAATGTCATAGAATGTGAATGTGAAATTATATTTGTCAGGATGATTAGGTTATACTAGCCTGAGCTTGACCGGTGTGTTTGTATGATAGACAGGCATTTTCTCCCTGAATTAATTTTTAAAATGCAAACCTGCTCAGTCCAAAATCCACTGAACTGTAGGAATGACCCTGCAATGTAACTGTATGTATGTTCTTGTGTCTCTCGCAGGGAGCTTCGTCGAGTTTGGTGGTAAAGTTCGCTGACACCGATAAAGAGAGGACCATACGCCGCATGCAACAGATGGTCGGCCAGTTTGGCATCTTCAACCCCACCGTGGCCCTGCCGTTCAGCACCTACAGCAGCACCTACAGTACTTACACACACGCGGTGAGCACACACAATATGCATTGCAGAATGAAATGCAAGTTGTTCCATGTACTTCTGAAGTCTAACAGCCTCAGATTAATGACCACTGTCCTTGTCTGAAGACGTTTTTCGCTCTGCTGAATAATGCATTAACATAATTTCAATTCCCGACCCATGAATACGTGCAGAAAAAAACGCAAGAGTTCCAGTGCAATTTGAACTCTTGCTCCCATCGGACTCTTCGGAATATAAGTAACAGAAATCAAATTGATCCTGAGTGCCGTTTTACAGTTTATTTGCATTTTGAATATTTGGCTTTGATTATGAAGGACACATTTATAACCTGTGGGTTTGAGTTCATGTGTTTGCCGTAGAGCTGAGTGACTATACTTTACGGTGATTTATGAAAATAAGCAACATGCACATTTTTTTTTTTATTTGGCCATTAAGTTTCCTAAAGACTGTTTTGTCCTGTGACTTACGAGTATTAAGACTTTTAATAGCTTTTCTTATTTAAACTTTAGTAAACATGGCATTAGAGTTGGTAAGTTCAGTTCATTTCAATGAATCAGTTCAAAACTCTGATTCAATAAATTGTTTGCAACAGTCAATCAATCAAAAAAAGTCTGCATGTAGCAGTTTTAATGTACTTTGTACGACTATTTAGGTGCATATAAATGAAAATGATTAAATATCACTCTTCCTCGTGGTGTTTAGTGAAAAACAAGATTATTTTTAATGAGATTTTTGCTGTTTTACTTCTTGCATTAATCATTTAAATCAACTTTGGCAGCCACGGCTGTTTCATTGAAATGATGGTTCCTTTTAAGCCATTTCAGAGAAAATACATAAATGTCGAGATGTATATAAAATATTATCAAAAGGCTGAAAAATATCAAGATGATTTTTATTAGCTTCATCATCCTGGCCTAGTTCACTTGGAAAAGCCAAACTTGTCTTTGAGTAATTCATCTTTAGATGAATCCCAGTTCATTTACGGAATGGATAATGTATTCAAAGCGCATGGATTTCTGTGCATATTCATAAGCGTATTACTTGAAACGATAACGGCATTAGATACAGATTAAGCCTGTGATCTGATAGTGTGGAAGTTAGCCGCTATTTTAAATACTTTTTAGCTTGTGGAGTCTCACAGAAGTGGGAAGTTTGAGGATCCGTATCACGTGTCAGATGGAGCGGCGTGCTCTATATATAGCATATACCCTGCAGGCCTTCGGTTTTAATTACACCGCGCTGAAGTGTGTGCATATGTGTGTGTGACATTTCAAACTACAGCTTTGATTTTATAATCCATATGATCCTTCGCCACAACCGTGTGCGCCTCCTCGCCATGTTAGCAGCTTGCTGCTTATTATCCTGTTTGTGTGTGAACATACTGGGCTATCTGTGTGCAATTCCTTCTGTGACGTCTAAACATGGAGCCAACAGAAGGAAAACCCCCAGGTATCCCATCATCCACCTGTTCTGTGTCCCTGTACACAGTAAATACAACCACACATGTACAAACATACACAAATAACTAAGGCATACTCTCGACTGCATGAACACAAACGCTTTTCACTGCATCACAAAATGCATCGAATTCTCTGGAGCAGTACAGCAGGAATTCAGTGGTAGTTTTGTTATTATTTTTATTTTCTGGTTTCAATTTAATTTTAGCTATTTTGTTTATTATTATTATTATTATTTTATATGACTATACAATTTTATTAAGTATTAGATTTTAGTTTTAGTTATTTTAGTACTTAAGAAATATTGTCTTGGCAACTAGCTGAAATAAAAATTATTTTTTTAATAAATATATTTACTATAAATATTAATATATTAATTTAATACGTAATATAAATATTACTAAACTATTTATTAAGTGATAGTATTTTGTTTAAGTTAGTTTTTATATTTAATATTAATATGTTAATTTTATATTTAATATAAATATGACGTTTTATTCATTATTAGCTTTAGTTTATTTAGTTTTACTTAATTTAGTATTTCAACCTAAACTAAATGAACATTTGAAGTATTTTCTTGGCAGCTAGATTAAAATAAGTTTTATTTTATTTTATGTGAATATTAATATATTGATTGTATATTTAATATTTAAATATGAGTGTATCATTTTATTAATTATTCATTTTTAGTGTGTGTTATTTTAAGGTTTTTATATTTAATATAAATATATAAATGTAATAATTTTTATATGTATTATCTTATATTTAATACATATAAAATTGACTTTTTTAGTTTTAGTTTATTTAGTTTTACTACTTCAACCTAAACTAAATGAAAATGAGAAAAATTGGCTTGGCAACTAGCTGAAAGAAAATAAATGTAAGCTTTTTTATATTTAATTTTATATAAGTTAATGTTTATTTTAATTTTCAAGCAATGATTTCTTTTTTTTTTTTTTGGTAGAAAATAATACTTTTATTTAGCAAGGATGCATTAAATTAATCTAAATTGACAGTAAAGACATTTATAATGTTACAATAGATTCTATTTCTGTTCTATAGGTTGGTTTTAGTTAATGACAATAACGCTGGAAGTCTTTGTCTATGGCCAGTTTTCTGTTTCAGAGCAACTTAATTTTAATTAAACTGACTATACTTGCATGAATAGTACCACATCTGGTTTAATGGCACAGATGTAACATTCACATGTGCATACAAGCATAGAGTATGTCCGTTCTACATACACGCACAGTACATTACAGACCACATACAGACACAAACCCAGTTCTCTCAGCAGGTTCAGACTCTTGTAACCTGACTGATTTAAATTGCATGTGGATTATTTAAATCTGAATGAGTAGCACTTCAAACATAGCCTTAAATCGTGAAATCCTGCCCTAGGGGAAACAAACGAACACACACTGGCTCTCACACACACACACGCTAAATGAAATAGACTATCCATTTTGGTCATAGTGTGATACAGCAGCACACAGGAAGTGTTGGGATTATACATCCTGCCAACAGCATTTGCATAATAGCATGAGAGCTTTTTAGGAAGATTTCCACACGGTCTGGAATAGTGGTTCTTATTGTCAGCGGTTTGGGTTGAGTTGGTTGAAAAGTGTGCTGTGGTTTCAGAAGAGTTTCATAAAGATTGCCATCTCAGTGACTCGGTGAAGGGCTCAAAAGAAGACAGAATAATATAGAGTAGAATAGAACAGATCCACATAGAATTGAACAGAAACATATAAAGCAGAGTCACAGAATAGAACAGAACAGAACCAAATGCACCAGGGGTGTCTGAACTTGATCCTGGAGGGCGACTGTCCTGCAGAGTTTATCTCCAGCTCGCTTCAACACTTCTGCCTGGATGTTTTTAGTATGCCTAATAAGACATTAGCTGCGGCCCAATTGACCGTTCACAAAAAGACCCTACCCCTTTAGTTACTGTTGCTATGTCCGACAAAGTTAATGTCCACATGACATGTCCACATCTCACGTTCTCACGCAGTGGAAAACACATCGCAGAGCAAAGAGAATACGGACAACGCACTGACAGACAGACATATTACTTTTAATATGAAACAAAGTCTCAACTCTAAAATTGTCTTTTTTTTTTTTAAAGAAATGTAAACAATAAATACCGTTTTGTGGCGCTTTAATGTGTCATGACGGGTCGCTGTAGCGCCTCAGTTGAAGCTGCTCGTGAACGGTCATCTCTTCCTTCTAGTTAATTTATAGCATCAAATAAACATGAATGAACTTCAGAAGGAATGTTGTTTCAACTGCGGAAAGACGTCAGTTTTTCAAGTTCAAGTCCACCAACGTTAATCTAAGAACTCTCTTTGACTGCTTTGTTGGACAAAAATGGCGTATTCGGCAGATGGCGGATTATGATTGGTCAGATCGCCTGTCAATCAAACTCCCGGCGAAGGGTGAATTCTGAGGCTGCATACTTTGAAGGGCGCAATCAAAGGCTGATTGCATCACCTCTGCGCGACAAAAGCCATCCCAATTCAAAGTCTCCTTTAAATGCACCCTCGAAATGCATCCTTTATTTCGTGGGCAAGCGTCCTTTGAAGGATGCAGCCTCTAAATTGGGACATAGCTCTTGATTAGCTGGTTCAGGTGTTGTTTAATTGAGGTTGGAGCTAAACTCTGCAGGATAGTGACCTTCCAGGAGCAGGATTGGACACCCTTGATATACATTTATCGCCCACTTCATTAGATACACCTATTCAACTGCTGGTTAATGTAAATATCTAATCAGCCAATCGCATGGCAGCAACTTGCATGTAGACATGGTGAAGATGATCTGCTGAAGCATCAGAATGGTGAAAAAAGGTGATTTAAATGACTTTCAATGTGGCATGGTTGCTGGTGCCAGACGGGCTGTATTCAGAAACTGCTGATCTACTGGGATTTTCACACACAACCATCTCTAGGGTTTACAGAGAATGGCCAGAAAAAGAGAAAATATCCAGTGAGTGTTAGTTCTGTGTAGGGATGTGACGGTGAGGAAATTTTCCCACTGGTTAATCGACGTGTGACAACACTGGTATCACCGACTGGGCTTTTAAATCACTAATTCTAACCGAATGTAACATGCACACGCCGCTCGGGCATTAATAACGGAGCGGAGCAAAGCGAGTGGTTTCAATGAATTCAATGAAAGTTAAGCTTCCATATGCATGAACTGAAAACGTGCCAGTGCACGCACACCATGAATGACAGTGCAGCCGTAAATGCGCGCTCTGTGCGGCCGTGTGTGCACATTTTAGTTTCGATTTTGAATTAGCGCCAATTCAGGGGCGGGTTGCTTGAATTCTGGGTTCATTAGCCTATTATTCTTAATGAAAAAAATTATTCTTAATTTTTCTGTGTAAAAATCCCCAGCTGAATTACCTTCTGTTTTTAGACAAACACCAAGGACTTGTAGTGATTTAATTGCCATCCGAATCCACATCTCTGAGTTTTCAAGAAGAGATCGCTTCAAAATGAACTGTTTATTTCCTTTTTGACCACTGCGGAGCACCGTACGGTTGCGCTTCGCTGTAATTTGGATGCATTTTAAAGATCTACCTACACTTTTATTACTGAAACTGGAAAGTATTTACAAGAATAATCTTTCATCACCGCTCAAAAGAGAGAGAAGAAAAACACGTAAACATTTGAAATGAGCCATTATTACGGCAGTAATTAACGTTATATAGGTTAAATCTGCAGCACTGTATTAACTTATTTCCGCTCATTTCCACATTTTTAAAATGACATCTTCCTATTTTTAAACAGGAGATTTAAATAATTAAACAATTAATAATTTCCTATTATTACATTAAATATGATTTTATTCTTATTATTCCAAGCATATGACATTTTTACAGCAGACAATCACTCGACTGACCACGTGAGCAGTGTTCCCAGGTGCCAGGATCACAAAACTCACCCCCACTCCCCGTTTTATCACTGAGGTGGCATGCAAATTATTTTTACGGACGTCCACATGAGAAACAATTACCGTCCGAATAGGGCTATGGACGTAAGGGAAGAGCAAGTTGAAATCCTTTCTAGTCTATATTTCAATCTTGTAATGCCGCTGTTTTTTTATTGGTTTTTTTTGTATTGTATTGTTGGCTATTGCCACAAATATACCCATGCGACCTATGACTGGTGAAGTGCTCCAGGGTCACATATAGCAAGCTCTTGCGTGCCATCTGAACTCTTGTTTTGAGTTGGTGTGTAGATCATCTCTTCTTTACTCTTTTTCCTGTTGTGGCGGTTAGCAAACAGCATTGCATTACCGCACGCGCCCCCTTCTGGATTGGAGTGTGGATCGCCTGTGACTGACTGTATTCGTCGTCTGACTGTATGCACCGTACCGTGACGGTTTAGGACGAATGCATGTACCGCTACACCCCTACTTAAGACCCATGTTTGGGGTTTCCCCGATCCTTGCATTCGTGAGGAGAATGACAGAAGCGAATATGCTGCACTTAACAATAACCTGTGTCATGTGGATCATTTACAATGCACTATATGTTACATCCTGTCATCCAAGGACAGGAAACTGAGGCTACAATTCACACAGACTCACCAAAATTGGACAGTAGAAGACTGGAAAAACGTTGTCTTGTCCGATGAGTCTCGATTTCTGCTGCGACATTCAGATGGTGGGGTCATAATTTGGCATAAACAACATGAAATCATCTTGCCTTATGTCAACAGTTTAGACACAAAGCTCAAATCATCTCAAACTTTCTTAACAATGAGTTCACTAAACTCCAATGGCCTCCACAGTCACCAGCTCTCAATCCAGTAGAGTACCTTTGGGATGTGCTGGAATGGGAGATTCACATGGATGTGCAGCTGAAAAATCTGCTGGAACTGTGTGATATGATCATGACAATATGGACCAAATGTTTCCAGCACCTTGTTGAATCTCTGCCACGAAGATTTAAGGCAGTTCTGAAGGCAAAACCGGGTCCAACCCAGTACTTGCAAGGTATACCTAATAAAGTTGCCGGTAAGTGTAGAATGGAAAATGGCAGAATAGAATAGAATAGAATAGAATAGAATAGAATAGAATAGAATAGAATAGAATAGAATAGAATAGAATAGAATAGAATAGAATAGAATAGAATAGTTACTACCATGCAACCAGGGTTGGTGGAATATGGAATATGATTCTGCAGCTTGACAGAGTCTGTATAGAAGCAGTGATTCATTTGAACCTGCGGTACAGCTGGCTAACTGTAACAGCTTTGGTTTCTGCTCATTGCTAGAAATGGTAGGTTAGCCCTAAATATCAGCCTGTGGTTTTTGTATTTTTCTTTCATGCTCAGAATGGATTGAGAATCTCATCTCAGAAAAATCCCCACGTAAAACCTCTCAGAAATCCCCATGTAGAATTAACACAGGAGGCGTAACATCTTAATTTGCGCACTGAAAATTATGATCAGTGCATCCCACATCATAGTACAGTGTGTTAAAAACAGTGTGCCAAAGTTTCCAGGATGCATGTGTGTATTCATGCATTGTTTTTTAGCTAATATTGCCTTTAACTTCTTACAGTTGAAGAGTTTGCAGTGGTTCTATTTTGACTTTTTCTGTTATGAAATGGCAAAAACTATCCAAAAACCAACATATGATTTGTCAGGTCAAGTAGTTTATCTGTTTTATTTTATTTTATTTTAAAGTTTTAGGATTAATGCTTTTGGTAACATTTTAGTTTTGGGTCCAATTCTCACTATTAACTAGTGTCTTATTAGCATATTACTAGGATATTGTCTGTTTATTAGTACTTATAAAGCACATATTAATGCCTTATTCTGCATGATCATATTCTACATCCCTTAATCTACCCAATACCTAAACTTAACACCTACCTTATTAACTATTAATAAGCAGTAATTAGGGGTTTATTGAGTCAAAAGTTGTAGTTAATAGTGAGAATTGGATCCTAAACTAAAGTGCGACCATGCTTTTTAGCTGCAGTGCAAAATTAAAAATAATGAATTATATAAATATACAGTAGCAAGAAAAAGTATGTTAACCCCTTGCAGACTCTGTGAAAATGTGAATAATATTACCAAAATACAGTATACAAAATGCATGTTATTTTTTTTAGTACTGTCCTGAATAGGATATTTTACATAAAAGATATTTACATATAGTCCACAAGACAAAAAAACAAAAAAACAGCTGAATTTATAAAAATTACCCCGTTCAAACATTACCCTTGACTCTTAATACTGCGTGTCGTTCCCTGGATGATTTGTTTTGTGATGGTTGTTCTTGAGTCTCTTGTTTGTCCTGAGCAGTTAAACTGCCCAACGTTCTTCAGAAAAATCCTCAAATCCTTCAGTTTTCCAGCATCTTTTGCATATTTGAACCCTTTCCAGCAGTGACTGTATGATTTTGAGATCCATCTTTTCACACTGAGGACGATTGAGGGACTCAAACACAACTATTAAAAAATTTTCAAACATTCACTGATGCTCCAGAAGGAAACACGATGCATTAAGAGCCGGGGGTGAAAACTTGAGTTTGAAGATCAAGGTAAATTGTACTTAATTTGTCTCCTGGGAAACATGTATGTATCTTCAGTTGCTACTGAAGGGCAGTACTAAATGAAAAAATAAGATATTTAAACAAAATAAGAAAAAATGGCTCTTAATGCATCGTGTTTCCTTCTGGAGCATCAGTGAATGTTTGAACAGTTGTGTTTGAGTTCCTCAATCGTCCTCAGTGTGAAAAGATGGATCTCAAAATCATACAGTCACTGCTGGAAAGGGTTCAAATATGCAAAAGATGCTGGAAAACTGAAGGATTTGAGGATTTTTCTGAAGAACGTTGGGCAGTTTAACTGCTCAGGACAAACAAGAGACTCATGAGCAACCATCACAAAACAAATCATCCAGGGAACGACACGCAGTATTAAGAGTCAAGGGTTCATAAACTTTTGAACAGGGTCATTTTTAGAAATACAGTTTATTTATTTTTTGTCTTGTGGAATATATGTAAACATTTTTATGTAAAATATCATATTCAGGACAGTACTAAATAAAAAAGAACATGCATTTTGTATGATCTCTCTTATGTTGTTAATATTATTCACATTTTCACAGATTCTGCAAGGGGTTACTTTTCTTGCCACAGTATATGCACAAATGCAGTGTGGTAAAGTAAGATAGTTTGACACTGTAATGGAGCAAACAGGGCACTGTACTCTATATCCCATAATGCCCTGCTCCAGCACTCTCTCTGGCACTGCACTGATGTCTTAAAGGCCTGGCACAGGAATAGACGACACAAATAAAGGCGGGAGAGGATTGGAGGCTGTAATGTTCCATTGCGCTCTGCTCAAGATCCTAAGCACGAGCTGTCGAGCACTGAAGGGCATTTCAGAAACCTTTCTCAGAGCAAACAAAGAACAGGCCACAAATCCACTTCATTCATCCATGTTGCGGCGGTGCAATTCTGCTGTGTCACGCTTCAATCGAAAGGCTTTTACTTTGGACCATGAAGGGAGTTTGTGCACAATGATGATGTTCATTTAGTGAACAGAGCTTCAGACTGATGTAGAAACATGCTGTAGTTTGAAAACACTGTGAGTGGGTGTGTTGTTTTGTGATTGAGAAGCTGTTGGTGGTTTGCAGCGCCTCCTGGTGGATCACGGCACAACTGCACACTTGAACCGCCTGGCTCCAGCTCAGACTCTCAGCTTTTGCAAATCATAAGCAAACAATTCAGATGATATTAAACTGACGCAAGTATTTGTTATGTTAATTATGATTTGTTCTCAGCATACTTGCTGTTTGATGTGATTTTTCAGATTCTAATCCATTTGTTCCTGCTTTGTTTGACTAGAGCACACAAATAAACCAGCAATGATGAGCTTCCGCTAGGGGTGGGTGGAAATTTTATATCACAGTTATTATATACAATACTGTGCAAAAATCTTTTAGTTATTATTTTAGTATTTTCACCAAAAATGGTTTTACACCAGTTATTTATATATTTTGCTGTAGTGTCAAAAGTGCTCCAAGGAAGGAACAGTGGTGAACCGGCTAGCCGTGTGGTCCGATCAAACAGACGAGCTACTGGAGCTCAAACTGCTCAAGTTAATGCTGGTTCTGATAGAAAGGTGTCAGAATACACAGAGCATCTCAGTTTGTTGTGTATGGGGCGGCATAGCCGCTGACCAGTCAGGGTGCCCATGCTGACCCCTGTCCACCGCCGAAAGCACCGACAATGGCACGTGAGCATCAGAACTGGACCACTGAGCAATGGAAGAAGGTGGTCTGGTCTGATGAATCACGTGTTCTTTTACATCACGTGGATGGCCGGGTGCGTGTGCGTGGCTTCCCTGGGGAACACATGGCACCAGGATGCACTATGGGAAGAAATCAAGCCAGCGGAGGCAGTGTGATGCTTTGGGCAATGTTCTGCTGGGAAACCTTGGGTCCTGCCATCCATGTGGATGTTACTTTGACACGTACCACCTACCTAAGCATTGTTGCAGACCATGTACACCCTTTCATGGAAACGGTATTCCCTGGTGGCTGTGGCTCTTCCAGCAGGATAATGCTCCTGCCACAAAGCACAAATGCTTCAGGAATGGTTTGAGGAGCACAACAACGAGTTTGAGATGTTGACTTGGCCTCCAAATTTCCCAGATCTCAATCCAATCGAGCATCTGTGGGATGTGCTGAACAAACAAGTCCGATCCATGGAGGCCCACCTCACAACTTACAGGACTTGAAGGATCTGCTGCTAACATCTTGGTGCCAGATACCACAGCACACCTTCAGGGCTCTAGTGGAGTCCATGCCTCGACGGGTCAGGGCTGTTTGGCAGCAAAAGGGGGACCAACACAA
>CM031944.1:11978557-12086057 GCA_018749465.1 Paracanthobrama guichenoti
TATATATACACTAAAGGATTATTAGGAACACCTGTTCAATTTCTCATGAATGCAATTATCTAATCAACCAATCACATGGCAGTTGCTTCAATGCATTTAGGGGTGTGGTCCTGGTCAAGACAATCTCCTGAACTCCAAACTGAATGTCAGAATGGGAAAGAAAGGGGATTTAAGCAATTTTGAGCGTGGCATTGTTGTTGGTGCCAGACGGGCCGGTCTGAGTATTTCACAATCTGCTCAGTTACTCAATCTGCTCAGGATGGGCTACAACAGCAGAAGACCCCACCGGGTACCACTCATCTCCACTACAAGTAGGAAAAAGAGGCTACAATTTGCACAAGCTCACCAAAATTGGACAGTTGAAGACTGGAAAAATGTTGCCTGGTCTGATGAGTCTCGATTTCTGTTGAGACTTTCAGATGGTAGAGTCAGAATTTGGCGTAAACAGAATGAGAACATGGATCCATCATGCCTTGTTACCACTGTGCAGGCTGGTGGTGGTGGTGTAATGGTGTGGGGGATGTTTTCTTGGCACACTTTAGGCCCCTTAGTGCCAATTGGGCATCGTTTAAATGCCACGGCCTACCTGAGCATTGTTTCTGACCATGTCCATCCCTTTATGACCATCATGTACCCATTCTCTGATGGCTACTTCCAGCAGGATAATGTCACAAAGCTCGAATAATTTTAAATTGGTTTCTTGAACATGACAATGAGTTCACTGTACTAAAATGGCCCCCACAGTCACCAGATCTCAACCCAATAGAGCATCTTTGGGATGCGGTGGAACGGGAGCTTCGTGCCCTGGATGTGCATCCCACAAATCTCCATCAACTGCAAGATGCTATCCTATCAATATGGGCCAACATTTCTAAAGAATGCTTTCAGCACCTTGTTGAATCAATGCCACGTAGAATTAAGGCAGTTCTGAAGGCGAAAGGGGGTCAAACACAGTATTAGTATGGTGTTCTAATATATATATATATATATATATATATATATATATATATATATATATATATATATATATATATATATAATGTACTCTGTCTCTCTCACACGCACACACACACACAATTTTGGGGGCATTCTTTTGTATCATTTTTTTTGTATCTTTTGCTAAATAGTTTGCTGAGTTTGTCCCACACACATTTGCACTTCTATCTCAAATGCAGTTTGATACTGTCCGTGTATTTAAGTCTGAAGGACATTTTATATTACAATATATCTGACATTTGGAAAACATGATAAATAAACTTCTTTTGAACTGATTTGTTTTGTCCATTATAAAATCTCTTTTCTGTAATAGGGTTATTTCAGGACTCCAGCACATATTATTACTCCTCATGTCTGATTTGTACTGTTTGCACAGATGGTTGTTGCCATAGTGACATAATTGCAATAATTAGCTATGCTACAGTGCATTTGTGTTCATTAATTCGTTTTAGGATTGTATTTTGGTCCAATTTATTTGAACACCTACAGACACATGTAGGATCTCCGACAGGGTCAAGTTGTATAACTAACAAGTACAGAGAAGAGCCATGCATGGTTATTTTATGTAAACAAGATACCATGGTAAAATTCTGTTTTACCCTGGGGTACCATGTAAATATCATTGTACATAAATATTGGAATCTTTTCACTTGCAGTGTTTTTTTTGTAAACAATCTTTCATTTTCAATAAGATTGTTTTAGTGTTTATTATAATGTAGAAGGTTTTCTAACATAATCTCTCTCTCTTGTTTGATTGGTTTAGCTGATGCAGCAGCAGGCGGCGATCATGGCGGCTTCTCACGGTGGTTATTTAGCGCCCAGTGTTGCATTTCCAGCGACACAGATTCACCAGGTGGGGGCGCTCAACATGAACGGCTTGCCTCCCACCCCGATGACACCTGTTTCAGGTGAGTCTGATGCACACCCTTCATTCAGGGGTCAGCTTTGTTTCAGATGTTCCTCCTAAAATGTTCAAAATATCAGTAATGTGAATTCAACACAATTCAACACGAAACCTGACAAATGTCATGAAATGTTTTGAGGTGTGGTAACCATAGTATAAGCAGAATAATTGATGATGGGCTGTTGAATTATTAGAAAAATAATGCACACCTGAGGTGGCGACACGAAGCAAAGTGGCCATTACACGGTGGGTGTGCATTATTTTTCAATAATTCAACAGCCCATCATCAATTATTCCGCTTATACAACGGTTACCACACCTCAAGGCATTGTTCAGATGATGTATTTCATGACATTTTGCAGGTTTCGTGTTTAAAACGCTCTTGTGTGTAGGATTAATTTCTTACGCATCTAAACCCAAGCCTCCGTTGTTAATTCCAGATTGTCATTTTAGAGCTCGTAATGGAGGCTTCAGCCACTGATAGCAGAATAATGCAGTTATTAATGCAGTTATGAGAGAGAGAGAGAGAGAGAGAGAGATCAAGCGCGTGTGAATTACCTGAGTCTGTGAGTGTTCAGCAGCAGCATCTACTAATACAAAACTCTAAGAACAGCGCTGTTATTCCCTCACTAGTGAGAAATGTCATGCAGCTTTTAAGTTGTTAAACTATTTTACTGATAAACTCATCAGAGCAGCGCTGACTGTTTCTGTGCGAGTGTGTGTGTCCGTACTGTATGTGTGTGTGTTTGAGTGGGAGAAATGGTCTCTCTTTTGTGCATGTCGATATAGTGCTTTTGTGCATAACGAAATAGTTTTTTTGTTTTGTTTTTGTAAAACGTACTACAATAATAGTTTTATCTACAACTTTGAATTTATTTATTTATTTATAAATTTTTTCAGTGTTGTAACTCTGTGAAACTAGTATACGCTGCATTTTTGTTACTTTAGGTCGGTTTACTGGCAGTAAATATCCCTGATTTACATCAAACCGCATCTCACGCTGAATATCAGCTTTCACTCCCAACTCACCTGATCAGTGTCGTGGACTGGAGCGCGCTAGAGATTCCTATTGATCGGCAGGAATCGATGAGCTGAATGTGAAGCACATCTCACGGATGCGTTTCAGATGGTGACCGCTGGTCCCGCATGCACACACACACACACATACACACATCTGCAGGGTCTCGCTCTTCTGAGCAGACGTTTTAAAAATGGGATACAGGATAGTCCACTGGGTCCAACATGAAAACAAGCTCTTGAATTTGAGAAGCTTTTTAAAAACCATCCGCTGGTCATGATTTAGACTGTAGCTGTTGCTGGAATGTTCACTGAAAGATGTTCAGAAGATACATTGTAGATATGAAGTTTATTTTGACCATTATTTTAGGATATAGTTGACCTTAAAGCTAACACACATGTACTAATACTCCAGTTTTTATGTTATATGGTCTTTATGGAGCTCCCGAATAGGCACATGGATTTTAGGCGGACACATTTGTTTGAGTCTCCTGTAATTGCGCGCTGTTGGAAATGCCAGGACTTTGACTGACAGCCGTAATCATCTCGCGCTCGAGCGATCTGTGCCCACACAGAACAGATGCTTTCATCTGTGCAGAGGATGACCTTTAGTCTGGGTGCTGTTCTGGGCTCAGGGTTTGCCTTTCATATCCTAATGAAACTAATGATGTGACCAGCAGGAAGTTGATCTGAGACCAGTGCGCTCTGATGCTTTATGCAAATGTGTCCGGGGTCACGTCCCCTCCGACAAACAGCCACTGATCACATTTAACAGTTTGACTCCCACTTTTCCCCTCTCTTGCTTTGATTTAATAAAACGTTGTGTATATTTGTATAATTCTTATAATTCAAATGTGTGTTTATATATATATATATATATATATATATATATATATATATATATATTTTTTTTTTTTTTTTTTTTATTTATTTATTTATTTATTTATTTTTATGTATGATCATTTTATTGACATTACATATAAATGCTACTGTAACGCATACATGCATGCCCTATATATGCAGCCTTCAGGGTGTGTGTAGTGTGTTTTGACTCTGCATAAGACATGCATACTGCACACTACTAAGTGTCTCCCCATAAGAGAGAGTGTGTTATAATACACTCTGTTTCTCCTCACTGACCATGTCAGATACTGTGAACACACACACACATTTATATACACAATAACACCATACACTCAGCCAGCATCCACTCTCTGTATTGATTTGATTTTTACTGACCGCCTATTGACCTTTATGGCTTCTAAACTGTGTGTGTGTGTGTGTGTGTGTGTGTGTGTGTGTGTGTGTGTGTGTGTGTGTGTGTGTGTGTGTGTGTGTGTGTGTGTGTGTGCAGTTAGGAGAAACAGAGAGTATCTTGGAGTCTCTGGAACAGACAGTAGTAGACGTGGCAGCCTAATTTATCATGGCTCCATGGGACCACAATGCACAAAGCACTGCAAAAGAGACAAAAGCTCTCCTGGGCCTGTGCTGTCCCACACACACTCGGTGCACATGGAAATTCCTGCTCCATAAAGAGTAAATATTTGGCTACAGCTGTGCTGTGATGTGACTTTCTGCAACATTAAATGCAAATACAGTCATTACCTGTTTAGCTAGCAGTCAAGTCCTGTACGTACACAATACCCTGAGCGACTCCTCCAATTTTATAGGGCAGAATTTCACAGAATCTTTTTTTTTTTCTTTCATCTAGACTTGCGACTAGAGAAGACTTTTGACTGTCAGCATATAATTTGGTCCTGTTTGCAGCTTTTTCAGTCCAGAAACTGCACTCTACAGAATTTTTTTGCACAAGTGACTTAGAAAACTAAGTTGCATGGTTATCATAGGCCAAAAATGTGTTTGATTAGGTGTTGTCACAAACGGGATAGTTCACTGAAAAATTTACATTTTATAATTTTCTCAGCCTCGTGCCATTCCATACCTGAATTACTTTCTTTCTACTGGGAAACAATGTTTCGTTTTTTTGTCCATAATGGAATTCAATGGAGTCCAATGTATTTGTTATATTATATTATATTATATTATATTATATTATATTATATTATATTATATTATATTATATTATATATATTAATTATATTATATTATATTATATTATATTATATTATATTATATTATATTATATTATTATATTACATTATATTATATTATATTATTTATATTATATTATATTATATTATATTATATTATATTATATTATATTATATTATATTATATTATATTATATTAAATTATATTATATTAATTATATTATATTATATTATACTGTATTATTGTCCATATTTTTTAATTAGCTTTTATTTTTATATTTTTATTTTAATACGTTTTAGTAATTTTGTAATGGGATTTATCATTTTAATTAGTTTTTAATATTCCTATTTAGCTTCAATTTATTTTTATTTCAGTTAGTTGTCAAGACAAAATTTCTAATTTACAATTAAGTTTTTTAAGTTTTTCCATTTTTTTATTAACAAAAAGAAGGAATTTTCTGTATTAATTTGCTAATGTTTATTTTTTTAATTATGCATTTCTTTATATGTACAGACATTTTTTTATATATTATTATATTATATTATATTATATTATATTATATTATATTATATTATATTATATTATATTATATTATATTATATTATATTATATTATATTATAAGTTTGTTTTTTTTATGAAAAAAGGAATATTCTGTATTTAATTTCACTGGTGTTTAATCATATTTTGAATTATGCATTTCCTTATATGGTGTTCTACAGATATTTTCCTTAAGTAGGCTAGTTAAGTAAAAAATGTCAGAATTTTTATTTTTAGATGAAATATCTCTTTAAAACCTGAACAGATGGCAAGCCTCTATATTACAGCATTTTGAAGCGTAAATGAGCACATTGTGTGTGTTTGTGGTAAAGGCCCTGGAATGAGTCTGTCGAATTCTGCTGGTTGAATTTCGTGCTTTACATAAGCGTAAAAGAGCAGCTCTTCCCTTCAGCGGTCTGATTTATCTCAGTGTTTCACTGAGCGTGTGAATTCACGTTCAGACGCTGTCAGGTGTTTGGATGTGAGAGCCGCTCTGTGTTATTAACACTCTCTGACTCACTGTCACACTTACATTCTCTCTACGCTCATTCTACACTCCTCCTTTAGCACTTTCCTTTTCTCAATCCTGCTGGAAAATCCAGCTAAAACCGGATTGGTGATCACTGCCGAGCACAACATGATAACCAGTTTCTAGCCGACCGGGGGTTTGTCATTACCTCTTTTAATGACAAAAGATTTGATGTACATTACCATTTAAACATTGGGGGTCATTAAGATTTTATAATTTTTTTTAAAGAAGCCTCTTATGCTCCCCAAGGCTGCATTATTTGTTTAAAAAATACAGTAATTAATGCAATTTCAAATAACAGTTTTCTATGTGAATATATTGTAAAATGTAATGTATTCCTGTGATCAAAGCTGAATTCAGCATCATTCCTCCAGTCTTCAGTCTCACATGATCCTTCAGAAATCATTCTGATATGATGATTTGATGCTCAAGAAACATTTATGATTATTATCATAAGTTTTTATATTATCATTAGTATTTGTGGAATACATGATGCATTTTTGTCAGAATTTTTTGATAAATGTAAAAATATAAATTTACTGTCACTTTTGATGCTTCCCTCGCAATAAATCCTTGCCTCGACATGCATAACCCAGCTCAAAATATCTCACATTGGGTCAATTTAGATGTCTCTTGTGGAAAAAAAATATATATAATTTGATATTTGATATATGATATTCCATGACTGTTGCCACTAGATGGCCTGTTCCGCTGGGTCCTAAAGTCAGTTCTTGAGTTTATCTCTTCAGTACGCATTCAGATACACATGCAGACATTATAAAATAATTTTTTGGTAAAGGTTTAGCATTTTTTGTTTTAATTTCGAGCTTTTGTTAGGTTTTCTATGTATACTGAAAGCATTCCTCGCATTCCATTTATTCCCAAAGTGGGTCAAATTGACCCGAAGGATTTGTTACTTTTTTATTACCACCACAATATCTCCTCAAATCCAGTACAATATTTTTTTTTTCTTAAAAATTCTTATTGACACCCCTCCCCATTTTATGTTCACAGCCATAATTGCTGAAACAAAATCATAATACTTAATGATTTTTTTTCTTTACAATTTCTTCAGACCCAGTTGGCTATTTGAGCAGGATCTCTAGTTTAAGAAAGTCATCTAGTGAGTTAAACTGGTCAAGTTGGTAGACGACTACCAGCTATCATGTTCCTGATACTGAATGACCTGGTTTTTCCAGCAGGACCCTTAATCAAGATGATCTACGAATAAACGGTTAAAGCTATAAACCGGCTACTAAGTTCCAAAATCCAGCTACCACCTTAAGCTGGTTTTCTCCAGGAGTGTTACATAAGACCAGACAGCACAGAAATGCATGATGTGTTTGATTTGACTCGGACTCAGATGCTTTCTTTTTTTTCTATGCGACTTTAGATCAGACATTAAAGAGTGTAGTCCTCAGAGAGACCAGCACACACCCTTCAAAGTCTACAAATCACACTGAACACTGCACAAAGAAAACAGTCAGGAGAGATGATGATATTTCTCTGGCTCTCTCATACCTTTGAATTTCTCAGTGATTTCATCATGTGTGCTGAAACAACATCTATGTTCCTTGTATGCAAAACAGAAGCTCTGGCATTCTGTTTAACATTTAATGTTTCACAGATGTAAATTCTAACTAAAAGTTTGGTTTTCAGGTGAACTATTCCTTTATCTGTGGCTTGTTTTTGCTGCTCTTCTAGCGTGTTTTTCTAACACCTGCTCTTCCACAGTTTGACTGACAGTAGCACATCAGACATCAGTTCATAATCACGCTTCTGCATCACACGTCTACTGTACTGAGCTGTTTGTGAGGCTTTGTGTTATCAAGTACCAGAAGGAATATTAAGTACATGTACAGTACTTGCACTACCGTTCAAAAGTTTGGGGTGGTGACATTTTTTAATGTTTCTGAAAGTCTCTTATGCTCACCAAGGCTGCATTTATTTGATTAATAATACAGTAAAACAGTTATATTGTGAAATATTATTACAATTTAAGATAACTGTTTTCTATTTGAATATATTGTAAAATGTCATTTATTCCTGTGATCAAAGCTGTATTTTCAACATCATTACTCCAGTCTTCAGTGTCACATGATCCAGCAGAAATCATTCTAATATGATGATTTGCTGCTTAAGAAACATTTATGATTATTATCAATGTTGAAAACAGTTGCTGCTTCATATATTTGTGGAACCTATGATATTTTTATAGGATTCTTTGATGAATAGGAATTTCAAAAGATCAGTTAAAAATAATTAATTTGAATTTATTTAGTTATAAATGCTCAGTGACAACATTAAATGTGTGGATGTGTAGTAGTGCCATAAATCTATAGAGCTTTTTGCAGAGATCTGTGGATACAGGAGTGCATTATTTTTAATTATTTTATTAATTTCAGCATTTTATGTGATGAAAAAGCATCAGCCTCTATCAAACTGAATCAGTTCACTGGAAGTGGCTTAGTTTGATTACTGGAGACCATCACATATAATAGTTTCTGTGTGTGTGTGTGTGTGTGTGTGTGTGTGTGTGTGTGTGTGTGTGTGTGTGTGTGTGTGTGTGTGTGTGCTTGTTTATGTGATTTATGAGGACACAAATTTGTATAATGACATGGGTATTACACTGGTATTACAATGAGGACATTTCATATGTCCTCATATTTCAAATAGCTTTAAAAACACACAAAACAATGTTTTATTAAAAATGTAAAAATGCAGAATTTCCTGTGATGGGTAGGTTTAGGGGTAGGGGATAGAATATATGTCTTGTACAGTATAAAAACCATTACACCTATGGAATGTACTCATAATGTAGTTGGACCAACATGTGTGTGCGTGTGCGTGTGCGTGTGTGTGTGTGTGTGTGTGTGTGTGTGTGTGTGTGTGTGTGTGTGTGTGTGTGTGTGTGTGTGCGTGTGTGCGTGTGCGCGTGTGTGTGTACAGGTTTGGATTTACTTTTGAGGGTCAAATGTCCTCACTTATATGCTGAAGTATATTATGACAACTGATTAGTGAGGACATTTTACTGGTCCTCACTAGTTAAAAAGGCTTATAAATCAGCCAAAACATGTTTGTATTTAAATCTAGTGTTTTGTGCATGTTTCTGTTATGGCAGGGCTTGGGTTAGGCAATAGAAAATATCATTAACCTGATATAAAATCAATGAAAATCAATGTCCTCACTAGTGAAACAAACGTGTGTGTGTGTGCGCGCGCATGTATGCGTGTGTGTGTGCAGAATTCACTTAGAATTCAGACTGAACACATAGGCGTGTAGAAACCCCAGATCATGCCTGAATTTGCCCTCCAGGCATAAACCGGTTACATCCACAGTGGATGTGCTGAATCAATATCAGCTGTCAGCACATTCTGACATGGAATCAATTCCAATGTAGAATCAATGTGCAAAAGTGAGTTAAAACAACAAAATATCATTAAAACGGCAGTAATTAAAAGTGATTCCAGCTTGTGAAGTTCAGTTTCAACATGACGCTGGTCTCGGATCAGTGATTTTTGTGTCCGTCTCAGCAGGTTTGAGCTCTCCACCAGCTAATCTGGCCTCCTCTGGCGTGCCGAGCATCGTGACTCCCATTGTTAACGGATTCAGCGGAATCCCTCACCAACCCAACGGTCATCCAGTAGAAGCGATGTACACCAACGGTCTGCCGTCGTACTCCACCCAGAGCCCGACCGCAGCCGACACACTTCAGCAGGCCTTCACAGGCGTCCAGCAATACACAGGTACACACACTTTTGAGCTCAGAAGAAATTGCAGAGATTGTCAATAGTTCTCCTAAAATTCCTCTGGACACAAAAGAGTCAATGGTTGTCATCCAGTATGACGAATTTGGAGCAGCTCAGCTCATTTGATGAGAAATGTTTGAGATATAGTGGGTTTCTCCTAGACAATGAGATTAAATGGAGAACAAACTGAGAGTTGGCTGCTTCTCAGATGTTTCTCCTGAGAAAACCCCCCGGGTAATCTCATACACAAGAGTTTCACAAGAGATCTCAACAATGTCTCAGATATGCTCGGACTTGCAAAGATATCTCAAAATACTTCTATTGTTTCTCCTAGAAAATGACATTAAATGGAGAACAAGCTGAGAGTCTCCTGCTTCTCAGATGTTTCTCCTGAGAAAAAAGACCCCAGGAATCTCACACGTCTCCTCTAGAGTTTCAAAGAGAGCTCAACAATGTCTCAAACTGTTCTCAGATTTGCAAAGATACACTATATATCAAACATTGCAATATATCAAATACCATAATTGTTTCTCCTAATGAGATTAAATGGAGAACAAACTGAGAGTCTCCTTCTTCCAAGATGTTTCTCCTGAAAAAAAAAGTCCCCAGTAATCTCACACGTGTCTCCTCGAGAGTTTCAAAAGAGATCTCAACAATGTCTCAAACTGTTCTCAGATTTTCAAAAAAGTCCCATAGATATTATGTTTGAAATATCACGTATATATATTTTTTTGAGACATTGTTGAGATCTCTTCTGAAACTCTAGAGGAGACGTGTGAAATTACTGGGGTCTTTTTCTCAGGAGAAACATCTGAGAATTCTTTATTCTTTATTTAATCTCATTGTCTAGGAGAAATAATTGAAGTATTTGAGATATTAAAATGTTTAGATATTGTGTATCTTTGCAAATTTGAGAACAGTTTGAGACATTGATGAGACTCATCTGAGAAGCAGGAAACTCTCAGTTTGTTCTCCATTTAATCTCATTGTCTAGGGAAACCATAGATATTATGTTTGGAATATCATATATGTATCTTTCCAAATCTGAGCAAAGTCTGAGACGTTTCTTCAGAAATATTCTGTTTAATCTGCTGTTTAGAAGAAACAATTATAAAGAGATCCTACTTGTGAATATATATTTTTTTTCATACAGTAGATATTTTCACAAATGTCACTTTCACAGAAAAATAACTTTGCTCATGGAGTGTTATTGCTGGTAGGTGACTTTGCTGTGATTGAAACCTCAGGTTGTATTTGAATTTCCTGGATATTACAGCTATCATACGGATGCCTAGAGATCTGTCATTTTAAATCAGTTTGATATATGATGAACGTGCTTTCAGATTTCATTGCACTGTGATCCTGTCATATTTCATTAGCATATAAAGGTCAACCTTCGTCTTGTCCTTATTCTTGCCTCATCTGTCCCTCTCTTTCTCCCTCTTGTATGATTATGCTTATGTCTGCAGCCATATATCCTGCCACAACACTGACCCCTATAGGTCAGACACTGCCACAGCCTGCTCAAATCATCCAGCAACAGCAGCAGCAGCAGCGGGAAGGTTAGTGGCAGATATCACAGCCTTCATTTATTTCACTAAACTCTGTCTCTCATCCCCACAATGAGCCAATGAAATTCAGATTAGATATGTCTATCTAGAAGTATCAGGGGATCAACTACTTTCATGTCAAGATTTTACAACTGTCAATTATATCACTGTCAGGTGTTTCCTGATTGGCTCGTCACATTTTAACATTCTTTTCATTTGAAAGATGAAAAGAGAATTAGTTTAATTGTATTGCCATGTGTAGAATGCCTATGGATTTCACTGATGCACTAAATCAAATCAAATCACCTTTATTTTTATAGCGCTTTTTACAAGTCCAATTGTTTCAAAGCAGCTTCACAGTGTTAACAGGAAAATAATGCAACAGAATTTGATTCGGCTGTACAGCCGCTCTGGTGAAAACAGTGATGTTATCCAGCTAATTTCAAGTATCATATAGTGTCAATGCGGGCAGATCGGTAATATAGTTGAAATTTAGATGTCCCTAACTGAGCAAGCCAAAAGCCAGAGTGGCAAGGAACCAAAAGTCCTTCAGGGTCAGAATGGAGAAAAAAACCTTGGGAGAAACCAGGCTCAGTCGGGGTGCCAGTTCTCCTCTGGCCGACAAACAAACAGTGTATGATTATAATTCTGGCAACATAGCAGGTCTTAAGTCATATTAGGTAAATAGATATTCGTAAGATAGTTTGAAAGATTGGAGTCGTCACGCCGGAGAGGGGTTTAATGAGAATGTCATGTCGATGCGGCATTTACGGGGGGAGTTTAATTGACATGCTCTCTGCAGACATTTCAGGGATGCGTTGGTCATGTCCAGGCGCAGGTCCACCATCTGATCTGGATACGGCCCGGATCCGGCTGACTGCAGTAAACCTCGGGATAAACAGAGAGACTCACATTAGCGTAGATGCCATTCTTCTTATGATGTAACGAGTACATCAGGTGTTATGGGAAGTGTTCATGGTTCCAGCTGACCTAGTTAATGCAGCCTAACAATTATTTACTAATTTGAATAATAGAGATTGATAATGTTTTATGTGTATGCCATAGTAAAGAGATGCGTTTTTAGTCTAGATTTAAACTGACAGAGTGTGTCTGCTTCCCGAACAATGCTAGGAAGACTGTTCCAGAGTTTAGGTGCTAAATTGGAAAAGGATCGACCGCCTGCAGTTGATTTTGATATTCTAGGGATTATCAACTGGCCAGAGTTTTGAGACCGCAATAGACGTGATGGAGTATAATGCGTTAAGAGCTCGCTCAAGTACTGGGGAGCTAAACCATTTAGTGCTTTGTAAGTAATAAGCAAGATTTAAAAATGTATACAATGTTTAATAGGGAGCCAGTGCAGTGTTGACAGAACCGGGCTAATATGGTCATACTTCCTGGTTCTAGTAAGAGCTCGAGCTGCTGCGTTTTGGACCAGCTGGAGTTTGTTTATTAAGCGAGCAGGGCAACCACCCAGTAGAGCATTACAATAATCTAGCCTTGAGGTCATGAACGCATGAATTAACTGTTCAGCATTTTGCATTGAAAGCATGCGCCATAATTTAGATATATTTTTTAGATGGTAGAATGCAGTTTTACAAATGTTAGAAACGTGGCTTTCAAATGAAAGATTGGTATCAAAGAGCACACCCAGGTTCCTAACTGATGACGAGGACTTGACAGAGCAGCCATCGAGTGTTAGACAGTATTCTAGGTTACTACTTGTGGAGCTTTTTTGTCCAATAATTAAAATTTTATTTTTTTCTGAATTAAATTGCAGGAAATTACTAGACATCCAATTTTTTATATCAGCTATGCATTCCCTTAATCTTGTGAATTTAGGGCGTGAAGAAATATAGAACTGAGTATCGTCAGCATAACAATGAAAACTGATTGTTTTCATAAATAATAAATCTTAAAGCTTACATATTTCTGTCTGTCTGTTTCAGGTCCCGAGGGCTGCAACTTGTTTATCTATCACCTGCCGCAAGAGTTTGGCGATAACGAGCTAATGCAGATGTTTATTCCGTTCGGATCTGTCATCTCGTCAAAGGTGTTCATGGATCGAGCCACCAATCAGAGCAAATGTTTCGGTCAGACACCGCTTCCTGCTTTCAAACACACTCTACATCTATATTTTGACCTCTTTCTAATCAGTTGATCAAATATCAGGGTCCATAATGTTAAATCAATTTTATACTATTGTGGCTTATATTTTTGCTTTGTTGCCATGCAGAATTCTGATTATTAAAACAATAAGGCCACGTCCACATTTAGGTCAATAAAACACACATTTGGCATCCTGTATAAACACATACACCCGCAATGTGACGCCAGGCACCATGCAAGTGTTTTTTGCTTGTTTTAGCCCGACGCAGTTATCATTTTCACGTCCAGTTCCACATTGTTTAAATAGCAAATGCACTCGCACAATCTGTTCACCCATGGTCTGAAAACCAGGTGTGTTCAGGCGCATTGTTGGCGCGTTGCTAGGAACTAAAAAACTTTTGAGGAGCTAAAAATGACTGTGTTATTTCTTGTGTTATTGCAGTATTTCTTGTGTTATTTAAAGGGCGCATTAGTAATGTGCGCCTATAGGCGGGTGCACAACTCACGTACACTCTGCTTATTACACACACAGGGAAGCGCAGAGGCACACACATTTAAATATTAAAAATAAAAGGATTTCTCTCTGGAGAAGCATTAAGTCTTTCTGCTCACAAATCCCGTCATGTAAATAGTGAATCCACCATGGTGCGAGCACAACTGGCTTTTAAAGGGAATGGGAGATGAGACTCTGATTGGTTTATTGCACGTTATGCCCAAAACACACCCATGACTCATTAAGAGACTAGGTACAGCCCTTTTGGACCATGTGCCGTGCGCAACAACCTTTTTTTCCATCGTTAAACTAGCAAAAGTGGATTCAGACACACCCTAAGTGCACCTGCGCCATGTGTTCAGACCATGTGCTCAGAACGTTAAAATAGGGCCCTAATGTTATATTCTTACATTGTGTTTTAAACCATGCATTATGTTCCAGTTCCTAACATATTACCAGCCAATTGGCAATTAACCCCTTTATTTGCATGCCAAAGCCAATTTTTACATGCATTAAGTGTTTGCCAAATGTTAATTTTGGACCCAGGGTGCCAGGGCCCAGGTGTGTGTGTGTGTGTGTGTGTGTGTGACTGCAGTGCGTTTAATGAAGGTTTATTGGTCTCCTCGCTCACACCAAAAGCCTTGACTGTCTGGAATCACATATATTTATATTCATTCTCCGCACACCACACAGGCAGCTCTTGGGAACACGATCCCTGCGTGGAAATCAAGCCGCTTCTATCTCTCCTTCCCATTTGTTTGATTTGATTTAGTCTTCTAAGTCTATTTGTTTCCTTGAGGATTTGTTGTCCATTTTTTTCTACATTAATTAAAAATTAGTAAATGTGGACGTGGCCTAATACTGTTATACCGCAGGGACTGTGATATACACACAACATATACACACACACATAAACGGCACAGTCTCATCTAGACTCTCTCTTCTCTGCAGGCTTTGTGAGCTTTGATAACCCCGGCAGTGCTCAGGCTGCGATCCAGGCCATGAACGGCTTCCAGATCGGCATGAAACGCTTGAAAGTGCAGCTGAAACGGCCGAAGGATGCCAGCCGTCCTTACTGACCACAACCAGGGATGCATACGTGCACTCTCAGCCATTAGGAGAGGTAGGCCACAGTACACGGATCAAAAAAAGTCAATATTTGAATGATGCCAGAGTTGTCCATCATAACATACTGCAGGCTTATGTAAAATATTTGGCTTTCTTGACTTATTCTGTGGGGAATATATCATCCCTCTATTGCAATAAATTGGTCGATCGGATCACAAGTGGACGACGCTAAATACAGGTGTAAACGGGTTCTAAAACGTTTTGAGCTTGTCCACTTTACCCAACCACTTTGCCCAGAAATCAGGACATTGGTTGAAAGTGGACAAAATAGATGGATTTAAACACCAGGTGTAAACGGGAATGTGTCTCCCTCCTTCACTTGTGATCCGATCGACCAAAACGCACCTTGATACCAGCTGTAAACAGGGCCTAAGTAATACTGATCTAAGTAGGCCTACCTATACTAAAAATTATTCTGGTCATGCAAATGCAGTCTTTATTAACAATAGTTTGTTCTCTAGTTGTTGGCAATTGGCTTTGCAAAAAGCATTAATAATGTTTATTTTATAGTAGCGGAAACCAAAACTAGCGGAAAAAGATCGGTTTAAGTTGCAAACATTTTTACGTTTTGTTTAGATAGTGATGATTTTGAGAACTCTGTTGACTCTTGATATGATTTTGAGAAGCATGTCATACAGATTAAGTACAGTTTACAATTCTGTAATATTATTTATTCATTATCAGCAAACGGATAATATCAGGCCTTTTTAATTTCAAACTGATTTTTCTCAATATCATATTGTATACCAAACAGATGAATTCACACAAAATTTGAGTATCCTAGTAAACATAGTCGGTTATATCTTAAGTGAACGTGAACAGTTGAGAAAGAAAGCGCATGTGTAACAGTATAATGGATCTGTGCGTCAGGTCTTAAAGTGACAGCAGCCTAATAAACCTGCTGCTGTCTGTGATTTTAATGTTAATCAAGCTACAGAAGACAAAGAAATCACAAAATAACTTTTGTAAGTTTATAAAGATTCATCTATATTTAATTTATACAGTGAAGAATATGCAGTTATTTCACATTTGATTATTAAAATTCTGTACCTGAAAACCCCAAAAAACAGAATTGTAAAAAAAAAAAAAAAGTAGAAGAATTAAATAGAGTCAGAATTGCGAGATATAAAGTCAGAATTGTCTCAAAATCAGCCAAAATGTCTGCATTGCTACATCCCAAGTTTTGAGTGTAAGGTTGTGTTCATAAATTTGGTCGTGGTCCACATATTTCAGTCGGACCGCACCAGAGTTGGTTTGGAAGCGGAGCGAGACTCATCTTTTGCAGCGTCTCAGTCCACTTGTTTGCTGCGCACCAGGGTTCAGACGGCAGCGTTCACACTTACTCAAATGAACCGCACTAACAGAGCCATCGCACCAGGGGTCATTTTAATCCAACCAAACTTGCCAAGTGTGAACACACCCTAAAAGAGTGAATGAAGTAATCTCTCCTTTAAAGCCGATAAACGTCTCCGGCAAACAGTCAAATGTTTTCTGGGAGCTGCGGAGTGAATGATGCAATCTATCAGCGCTCCTGTATCATGTCATCTCTCTGAATCCTTCTATCATGTTTAATGTGATGTCAAGAGCGCAGGCCTGGGTTTTAGCTTCACACGGCTCTCGCTGTGACTGATGGCTCCTGGTTCGACATCCAGGTATCAAGCTGTCAGCACGTAGCTGAGCTTTTTTCCTCCTCTGCTGCTGGTGTCTGTCTCCCGAGTCAAACTCTGACATTTCTCTCTCTTTCTCTCTGGCAGGTTTTGAACAGTTGTAGTCTTGACGTTTTGACGGATGGAAACTTTTCTTGAAAAACTAACACATGAAAAAAAAAAAACGACACAAAAAACACACGAAGCAGCAAACAAGGGGAGTTTTGAGAAGCATATCGCATTTAACGAAAGCGTGTGTTTCCACGGCGATGAAAGACTGGCGTGACGGGGGACGACGGCGAAGACGAGGACGAGGACGAAAACAAATAAACTGAAAAATGCGATATAACGAACACTTTGAAGAACAGTGCATGGCTGGGATTGGTAGAGTTCACTAAAGCAAAAGACGGATCCATGCACATATCAAGAGACAGCCGTAGCTTTCATTTGCGAGGAATAATGAGGGTTGAACGGTAAAATGTGTATATGACACTGACGCAGTATAACTCTCTCTCTCTCACCCGTAGGGACCAGAGGACCAAATCTTTTTAATGTCTGTCGGTACCGTAACCATGTACAATATTACCACCGATAGATTATCTTACGCTACATACATGCTACTTCATATAATATGCCAATTAAGAGTTAGACACAATTAATTCAGGGTGTATAGTGTAGGTATACGGAGACTTGAGGTGTGTTTTATTGAAAACCAATTGGGAAAACCTAGTTTCCAGGTTATCGGTGCAAAACCGTCTAAAGGACTTTGATAGATTATGTTTAGTGGGGTATTTTAGGATATTGTTATAGAATATGAAGTGTGTTGATATTGAATTGGGCTGTTCATCTCCACGTCTCGTTTCAGAAAGCTGCCGGGCATTGATCCTTCGCGATATCATTTAACTCATGCACATACTGTAAACAAATGATCACAGCCAACATATACAGTAACCAGATATTTTTGCCAAACAACAGCTCTTGCTTTTTGAGCTACACAGTTTCAGGAAATATCTCTCTAGTGATATTTTCCCATGCACCACCTAAACCTCCCAGTGGCTGTTTTAACTTAGAATCTGAGGATTTCATAAAGTCTCAATTATCTTTGGATTGTTATTGACTGGATCATGTTAGCTTTTATTATTTTATTTTACCTTTTTATTTGTCGGCTTACCAAGTGCACACAGCAAGACTTATATTAACATTACTGTTATTTTATTTTATTACATATTTATTCAGCTTACCAAGTGCAGAGCAAGGCTTACATTTACATTACTCTCAATTTATTTATTTATTTGTTTGTTTATTTAATCAGCTTACCAAGTGGCTTACATTAACAATACACTTATTTTATTATTCTTTTTCTTCTTCAGCTTACCAAATACAGAGAAATGCTTACATTAACATTACTCTCAATTTTTTTTTTTTTTTTTAATTTTATCAAATTTATCAAATTTATCAACTTTAATTTTATTATCAGCTTACCAAGTGCAGAGCAAGGTTTACATTAACATTACACTATTTTATTTTATTTTATTTTATTTTATTTTATTTTATTTTATTTTATTTTATTTTATTTTATTTTTTGCCTACCAAGTGCACAGCATGGCTTACATTAGCATTCACTCTCAGTTTATTTTGTGTTTTATTTTATTTTATTTTTAGTCAAATAAAATCACACTCCAAGTTTTACTTCACATTTTTTTTAATCAAATTTATCAACTTTAATTTAATTTTATTATCAGCTTACCAAGTGCAGAGCAAGGTTTACATTAACATTACTGTCATTACTGTGGTTTTTATTTGACTTAGTCCTGAAATCACAGCAATCAAACTGATGCAATTCATACAGCACTATCAGTTACTTCTGTGTTGCATGTCCCAAACATCTGAAGATAAGCGAGGCTTTACTGAATCCTCCAGAACGAGGTTAAAACAGCCACAGAAAGCTGTTTGGGTGGTGCGCGCTGCAGTGATGTTTCCACTGTGAAAACCGGCTGTTTTGAGATAGAATTCAGGAAAATCTTTCATTTAGAAACAGCCTAAAAATGTGCCATAGTAAAGCTTTGAATTTGTTTCAGTGGCTTACACTGATATGCTGTTTGCCAGAAGGGCCTTCTAGAACATTTATATTAGACAAATCAAACCATTTTACAGCATAAAACACAGCACACTAGAGAAATCACATCTCGGAAAATTTCTATAACCTTGAGAGACACTTTTAAAGACAGTTCTCCTCTATTGCTTTATTCAGGTATTTCATGCGTTATTACACTTAAATGAACTTCGTAATTGCTCATAGTTACACTGTATTGTGCATGCCTATGTAAACGTAGTACTTATGTAGAGCCAGGCCACAGTTACGGCCTAAACGGCCAAGATAAACGAGAGAAGTGATGATGTAAAGGAATAAAAATGTATGAAAAATAGTGTTTAGAGGTGAAAACATATAGAAACAAACCAGCGAGGCCACATCACCACCTGTGAAACATGGTAACATTTATTTTAAGTCAATATGAAATCAAAATGGACCCTGTTTACTTTCTTCATACAAGTTTCTAGTGTTAAAAATGCAAAAATCCTGCAAAATGACGGAAGTAAAATAGGTTGCAAAAGCCCATTCATGTTGACTTCCACATCATGCTTGGTTGTTTTGACCCACAGAAACGGTTAAAACTTTTTGGACCAAACCCGTTATATCAGATCATTCATGCACAGTCTGCCATGATCAGTTGACCGTGCAAATGTGCCACGTGCCACGACAGCACAGTTTCCTCCAATCAAAACAAGCGATTTGCCAGGGAGGTTGCTCTCTGTGCAGTCGTACCATTAATATTTTGTCAGGAAAAGAGGGCTGCCGCTCGTCTAGGAGTTAAAGCTAAAATGACTGGACAGCACATTTCATTCTGGAACCTGGACAAAGTAGATTTTAAGTGCTTTACAGGTCAAACATAGTGGATGCTTTAATATTAAGGCAGAAATGAGCAAAGGATGCATCACCATATGGTTTATGTGACTGATGTGTCAACGCAAAACATGAAACTCTTATGACAGGTTTCCCTTCAGGAATGGGTGAATCCTACCAAAACATGTTTAACATGTCCAATATATATTAAATATTTATTTATTCCTGGAAAGGAAAACTGTCATAACAGTTTCATGTCTTCTGTTGACATAATTGTAATAATAATAATGTCAAATTGTAAATTTTCATTACTGTAATGCAAAAACATCTCGCCATTATTATTATATAATTGTTGAGCTTTATAATTAATACCATTCTTAGTTAGATTATTATTACTGTAACAATATCCAAAATAAAAAGCTGTAATATAATGCTGTTATATTTATATTGTATTATACTATACAACAAATATTATAATGTTGTATAAATACTTGACATTTTTGTTACAGTAATAAAATGAGATTATTTATTATGTTAATGAGAATTTGGGAGGAAAATGTCCTTATTTGCCATGAAAATTGTCACAAGGTCCTACATTTTTTATTTATTTTTTTCATCCAAAATGCAGAATTGATCATTAAAGGCAGTTTTAAAGGGCCACAAATGCACAAACATTCCAGTGACTGTGGCTCAAGCGGGACGTCTGCCATCTGTCTGTCAGAACTGAAATTAGTAATCAGGGACAGAGCAGGTTTTCAATTAAACACCGATCAGATGATCACAGTGGAGGGTGACTATAATCAGCATTCAAGGGCACTTCTGCTCACTCCTGCACCTTCCATTCATTCACTTTTTAACATTGTGGAACTGAACTGTTAAACTAACTGGAGAGAGGGATCATCTGAACCCAGTGAATCATGGAAATGTTTGGAATAACGTACTACCGTACTCTTTTTGCAGTGTGTGTGCTGTTCTTTTCTGTATCTGCTGCAAAGTCATACCCTAGCAACCGCACAGAAGCCCATTAGCAACCATTTGCATTGGTATCACTCACATTTTAAGAAAATATACTACTACTTTTACTACTGCACTGGGAAAAATGTAAAAATTTTGAAGCAGAAAGATTTTTGCCGTTTGTTTGAAACCTTGTCATTGCATATTATTTTACATATTGACACACTTGGTAGTATGCAGTGTGCATAATACTAGTATTCCAGTCTGAATACTGCAAAAATTATTTTCTAACTCAGTTTTTTTGTCTTGTTTTCCAGTACAAATACTTCTTAAATCAAGTTACATTTACTTGCGAATCAAAATGACTTCAGATATTAAATCTTGTTTTCTGACAAATTAATCAAAACTAATTGCGTTTTTGCTTCAAATAAATTTGCCAATGGGGTAATGAAAAGATTCTTGTTTTCCCTATGAATCAAGTTTATCCACTGGCGGATATTTTTTTCTTGTTTTAATCATAAACTCACTAAATTTGATTACTTTTTTCATGATGCAAGACTTGGGGCCAGATTTACTAAACAGGGCAAATTAATGTGAGAGCGCAATTCCAAAAAAGCGCCGATGGGAGTGGAAAGTTCTGCGTGTGATCTACTGATGACACACACATTAAAAAACACAGACACAGCCGGATCATTTCCATAATGACCAACACAAACTACCAAGAGCAGCGCAAGCTAGCGCCTGGTTTAAGACATGCTCTTTTTTGTCCGGTAAATAATGGCACAAACACCAGTAAACTGACGAGCGCGAACCTTAGTAAATCACTTCGCATGATTCAATTAAATACTCTCCTCCCATAAATTTTGCATGTGGAAGGGAAACTCCTGCAAATGCACATGCAATAAGATCAGACACAATTTTCTGCGTGTCTTTAATAAATCCTGACAGTAGTTCTTTAATGCCAAAAGAGGGTTTGCGATGGTGCAAGCTGTTAGTAAATCTGGCCCTTAATATCTTAAAGGTGCTGTATGTAATTTTGACTGTACTAAAACCATAATACCACAATATGTTTGCAGATATTTAGGAAACATGCTAAGGTCACATACTCGTTTCTCTGAAAAGCTATTCTACAGGCAGTTATTCTACTTTGAAATGTGCGTTCCGTGTCAAAATGTCTGTTTTTTGTTTTGTTCTGTGACTCCGCCTACTGCCAATATTACCCAATAGTATTTTGACACCACAGGTTGCCAGTTGGTGGAAAACACAGCATACTGCTGCCATGGAAACCAGCAAACAAACTGGGTTAGAGACTACAGATTCTACCCAACCTAAAAATCCTCTGCATCCATCTAAAAATCTCTATGAACAAGAGTGCATTAAAACGTGGATAAATCAACTCATCAACTTACAGCGTACATTTCCTCACCTTCCATTGTCCCCCGTGAGTGTCGAGTCTGAGGAGGGGGCGGGAGAAACAACTCTACAATATTTTCGATTTGGACTGCAGTACCCATTTTGACCGCTAGCTGTCAATATTACATACTGCACCTTTAAAGTCCCCATGAAATCAGAATGGACGTTTTTTGGCTTTTAGTGTGAATATGTTAGTTTTATAAGCTAGTGTGCTCCAAAACAATGACAAATTTCACATTTAGAAGATATAAGCATTCGAAACTTACAGTCTCTCACTTCCACCAATAAGGATCAGTGATTTTGATGACATCACTCTGCACTTCAGCTTCTCATCAGATTTTCTGTCCAATCAAATGCTCTTTAGAATCTGAAGCCCTGCCCCCTACATTATAAACAGAGCTGCAGCTGCTCTAAAATCAGTCGTTTGTTCACACATTTACTGTTTTCTACATGGTGAATGGCATATAGTGCCATTGGGGCGAATGAAGTCTGGTTTCACGTTCAGAAAAAAATCGTCATGTGAACCGTCGTAGCTCCAGAGGTCCAGAGACACAAGAGCACAGAGCGGATCATGTGATCGAGTCGACGCAGACCAGAAAACGTATCGGACCCGTTTGAATTCTGTATTTTAAAGCGATATGGAGGAGATTAGAAGGAGAAACAGTCAGAGATTAGGAGGAAACTCCGAGCTCAGCGGCTCTGAACGATCTGTGATATAAACTAAACGCTATTGGCTCTTTTAAAAAGGGGTGGAGCTGTTCGATATGTCCTGCCCTGTCTTCCTGTTCCAGTGGAAATTACGTAAACACAAATAATTTTGCTTTAAGAAAGAATTCTGATTTAAGAATGCTTAGATATTTGTACTGGAAAATGAGAATAAAATACTAAGTAAATAATCATTTTTTTGTTGCTGCGAACATATCCTGCATAACAACAGAACATTCCTAGCCGCGCGGCAGCCGTTCCATGCAGTGGCACGTGCAATCATTTTATTTTTTTTGTCTGGATGTTTCTAAACCTGTGGCTCATACTAACATACATGCTGTACAAACGTGAATTCTCATGCTCTATTTCAATTTTTATTCTATTTATTGCCAAAAAAAAAAAGAAAACTAGTTCTTTCATAGCTTGCCCTGCCTATAGTTCTTTAAATCACTCTGTGTGCATGCTAATTGCTAGAGACGTAGAGAGACATTTTTGTAGTAAAAGACATAGAAAACATAAAAATGCACCATTTTCTTGTTTTAGATTTTCAGCCAATACCTCCACGGGTGACAGTCAAAGCTTCAAGGCTACTAGCGGAGGTTGCGGTTTAGTGTGCTATCATGCAGTAAGGATATCATGGAAACAGCGCTCCGTGTGTTTGGACTCGCTGGACATGCTCTTCAGGGTTTGGGCTATTTTGGGAGTATGTTTTACAAACTGTGTTTTTTTTTTTTTTTTTTTTGTTTTTTTCATATGATGTTACTACCTGAACTAAGCCATGTCCTCTTCCTTCATACTCCCCATATACTGCCATAGTCCTCAGCTAGAGCGAACGCTGCACACAGTATCAAAACATACAAACCTCAAGCTTTCAATCCATGTTTGCTTTCTTTCCTGCATTTTTTGATAGAACGATTTGTTCCAGCCAATACTCGGAATGTTTTGTACAGAAGAAAATGGTTTGATTTAGGATGTTATAGATTAATCTACTGGTATGATATTCCTATGAATGGTTGGACTCTTTATATATATAATATATGTCAAGTTATTGAATGCATAGGGATGGGCTCATGAAATCTGTCTTCTGTATTTGGTGGGAATATTGATAGCACAGAAAGCTTCTTTCAGGTACAATGGGGAGTCACGCAAAAGCTCCCGAGTGTTTTCAGTCACGACTGATCCAGGATCAGCTCTACAAGACCAACACAAGACCTGGATCAGGACAGAAAACAACTCGGGTCAGCTTTGCTATATGGACGATTGTGTTATATCTTAGGGTTTCTTAGCACAATATACAAACAGATGTAAGCTAAATAATGAATCTATGTTTAAATGCTATGGAGGGAAGTGTGGGACACAACCAGATGTTCCCGTAACATCTGTCCGACGAGTTTAAGAGGTGTAAAGGAGCGAACCTTCCTTTTGGTTTCATTTTTGAAGAAAAACAGAGCAGTTTTGTCCCATTATCTTCCCTCTTGAACTTGCTGCTTTGACAATTAAATGTGTAAAAGGTTTTAATTACGGTGTTCTATTTATTGTTTGGTCATTAATTTATTTGATTATTTTTATTATTAGAATTTGATCATTTGCATTTGTTTATTTATATATTTATGTATGAACTCTAAGTTTATCATTTCTGACATAATATGTATAAATGATGCTTATTTGGGGCTTTTTCTGTCTTTCTTCTTTTTTCAATTTTACAATAAAAATGATAAATGCTTACCAGCACTCTCGGATCATTCATTAAAAAAAAAAAAAAAAAAGAAATGTATACATAAAAAAAAAAAGAAATCTCATTCAAATTAAATTAAGTAATTTCAACCATTTTTTATAAATTCTACGAGATTTAACTGGATTTAAGTCAATTTAAAATCATTCAAAGGGGTTTGTAGAAATCAATATCTATTGTTATTAGCGATTGTTATGGCAGTGAACTGCAGTCAGAAAGGTCCTGCTCGCGCTCACCTCGCACTCGCGCACAGGTAACGCACAATAGACTGAGCATGATTCGAGGCCTCGATAAACTCAAGGCGAATTTCTTTTTCGTTCTTTGCTTAGAAGTAAAAAAAAACGTCTCGGTTACGTATGTAACCCTCGTTCCCTGAAGGAGGGAACGGAGACGCCACGTCAGAGTACCGACGAATAGGAATCTCGCTCGCGAGAGCCAATCTACTTCGAGTGTAACTAAAACGAGCCAATGCACATTGGCATGCAATGATTGCACCAGGTGCTCATGCCACGCTGTGCGGGTATAAATGAGACACAGGTGATTGCATCAAATTAGCCTTTTGCTGAGGAGCCGAGTAGGTAGGCAGGCACCCCAGCAGGGTACAGAGGACATGGCGACGGGACGTGGCGTCTCTGTTCCCTCCTTCAGGGAACGAGGGTTACATATGTAACCGAGACGTTCCCATTCAGTCGGTCACTCTCAACGCCACGTCGGAGTACCGATGAATAGGAATCCCTACCAAAGTGCCATGGCCTCTGCCCCCTTCCAGTGCCCAGTGTGAAGTCCATCACTGCTCTTCCGCATGACCCTGCTCAGTGATTATTGGATGACACTGGGAAAGCATGCCCTAGAAAAGGGGCCGCTGCGGAGCCCACATCGTACCCCGGAGGAGTTATGTGGAGTACAATGCTGAGCCGTAGCCCGCAAGGGAGGAGGGGGTTCAGTCCCGGTGACGGGAAGGCTCTCCCAAGGGAAAGACACGGGCTTCCCGTAGGAGCGACTGTGGAAGAAAATATGGGATCCCCGCAGGGTCACTCATATAAGCCCAGCCCATTACCGGTTCTCAAGGATTCAGCGGCAAGGGGCCTGATGCCCGATGTTCCGCGACGTCCGGCACCGAGGGTGATGGAGGACTCACAGAGTTTGCTTCTGGAGAATAAGGCGCGGAGCGCAGCAAGCCGACAAGAGCCGGGGCCTCTCAGTGCTTCTACCCGTTTGAGGTGAGAACACAGGAGGAGACCGGCTCTACACGTAGGCTATAGAATCTAGCAAACGTGTTGGGTGTCGCTGGCCTCCGTGACAGACAAAGAGCTGATCTGAGGTTCTGAAGCTTTGAGTTCTATCCACGTAGATCCGCAGAGCGTGGACGGGACAGAGCAAAGCTAGGGCTGGGTCTGCCTCCTCCGGGGGCAGCGCTTGCAGGTTCACCACCTGGTCCCTGAAGGAGTGGTAGGAACCTTGGGCACATAGCCAGGCCGGGGCCATAGTACCACGTGGGTATTACCCGGCCCGAACTCTAGGCACGATTCGTCGACCGAAAATGCCTGCAGGTCCCCTACCCTCTTGATGGAGGCCAATGCAGCCAACAGCAAAGTCTTTAGCTCTGCTGACTGCAAAGGCTCGAATGGGGCATTCTGGAGTGCTCGGAGCACCAGAGCAAGATCCCAAGAGGGTATGGAGGGGGGTCTAGGAGGATTTAACCGTCTCGCCCCCCCTAAGGAACCTGATGACCAGGTCGTGCTTCCCAACCGTCTTACCTTCTACGTGGTCGTGATAGGCGGATATAGCAGCAACATAGACCTTGAGGGTGGAGGGCGACAGCCTACGCTCCAACCCTTGTTGCAGGAAGGAAAGCACAGACGCGATCGAACATCTTCGGGGGTCCTCTCGGCGAGAAGAACACCACTCGACGAACAGGTTCCACTTCGAGGCGTAAGCCTGTCTTGTAGACAGTGCATGTGCTGAAGTGATGGTGTTAACTACCTCTTGGGGTAAGTCACCTAGAACCTCCGCGTCCCGTCCAGGGGCCAGACATGAAGCTTCCACAGGTCTGGACGCGGGTGCCACAGGGTGCCCCGTCTCTGAGTCAGAAGGTCCTTCCTCAGAGGAATCGGCCAAGGAGGGGCTGTCGCGAGGAGCATAAGTTCTGGGAACCAGGTCCGGTTGGGCTAGTACGGTGCCACCAACAGGACCTGCTCCTCGTCCTCCCTGACCTTGCACAGTGTCTGTGCAAGTAGGCTCACTGGGGGAAACGCATATTTGCGCAGCCCCTGGGGCCAGCTGTGCACAAGGGCATCCGTGCTGAGTGTACCCTCGGTCAGCGAATAGAACCACTGGCAGTGGGACGTTTCTGGGGAAGCAAACAGGTCGACCTGTGCCACCCCGAACTGTCTCCAGATCAGCTGAACCACCTGGGGGTGGAGTCGCCACTCCCCTGGGAGCGCAGCTCGTGAGAGCTCGTCGGCCACCCGGTTGCGCACACCAGGGACATGAATGGCCCGAAGCGACCTCAGACACTTCTGACTCCAGAGGAGGAGATGGCGCGCGAGTTGCGACATGCGACGGGAGCGCAGACCACCTTGTCGGTTGATATACGCAACGGTCGCAGTGTTGTCCGTGCGGACCAGTACATCTTTGCCCCGTAACCGCCCTTTGAGGCGGCTCAGAGCAAGATGTACTGCTAGCAACTCGAGGCAATTGATGTGCCAATGCAGGTGCGGGCCCGTCCAAACCCCTGACACTGCATGCCCGTTGTACGTGGCTCCCCAGCCTATGGCGGAGGCATCCGTGAAAACCACAGCATGCCTGGACACCTGTTCCAGGGGCACTCCAGCCCGAAGGAACGAGGGGTCGGACCACGGACTGAAGGACTGGCGACAGGGTGGTGTGATGCTCACCCGGTGAGTGCCGCGTTGCCACGCCCATCTCGGGACTCGGCCGTATAGCCAATGCTGAAGTGGTCTCATATGAAGCAGGCCGAGCGGCGTTACTGCTGCCGCGGCTGCCATATGCCCCAGGAGCCTCTGAAACTGTTTCAGTGGAACCGCCATCCTGCCTTGAAACGTGTTCAGGCAGTTCAGCATCTGGACACGCTCCTCTGTGAGGCGCGCTGTCCGCTCGACCGAATCCAACTCCATACCAAGAAAAGAGATCCTCTGCACGGGGGTGAGTTTGCTCTTTTCCCAGTTGACCCGAAGACCCAACTGGCTGAGGTGTCTGAGCACCAGGTTCCTGTGTTCGCACAACTGATCCCTGGACTGTGCTAGAATGAGCCAGTCGTCGAGATAGTTGAGGATGCGAATTCCCCGTTCTCTCATGGGCACGAGGGCCCCCTCCGTGACTTTCGTGAAGACACGGGGGGACAGGGCCAGCCCGAAGGGCAGGACTTTGTACTGATATGCTCGACCCTCGAACGCAAAGCGCAGAAATGGCCTGTGTCGAGGAAGGATCGAGACATGAAAGTACGCGTCCTTCAGGTCGATCGCTGCAAACCAATCTTGGGGACGGATGCATTCGAAAATGCGTTTCTGTGTGAGCATCTTGAACGGTAGCTTGTGGAAGCTCCGATTCAGGACTCGCAGGTCCAAGATTGGCCGTAACCCACCGTTTTTCTTGGGTACAATGAAGTACGGGCTGTAGAAGCCGGTCTTCATATCGGCTGGAGGGACCGGCTCTATCGCGTCCTTCGCCAGCAGGCTCCCAGGGACCGTAGAAAGCGGGACCATAGGGACCACCGGCGTACCCACCGTGGGGCAGCGCGGTGGAATGCAGGTACCGGGCTCGGGCGGCTGTCTCGTGGAGGCGGCTCGCAGCGAGGTGAGAGTGTGCCGTGCCACACTTACCTGATTCCACAGGTGGGCAGCAGGAACGTGAGGGGGATGTCCACTGCTGCCTGCTGGCGAAGGGGGAGGATGAGTGTGGTCCGGCGTTTGATCGGCCACAACTCTCCGAGCCCCCTGAGGACCCGGAGATGGAAGAAACTGCTCTTTTATTGAGAATTTGGGTACCGCTGGGGCTGAGCCCAGCGGCGGAACAGAAACAAAACAGAACACAAGATTCTCCTCCCGGCCCTCCTCCGGGGGATGGAGCGGTGTGGTCACCGTCTCCAGAAGAGCAGTCCTCCTCATCTCCGGGTCGCCCGTCTCAGGAGCGCTTGCCCTTGGCCTTGCCACCCCTCTTGGCAGGCCCCTGGACGGGCGGGGCGGCCTGCTTGCCTGTTTTCTGACATGTTTTCTTGCTTGTGTTTTCTGACATGTTGTTTTGTTTTTAGACTTGCCATTGTGTTTATAATTTGTTGTTTTGTTTTTTGGATTTGTTATTTTGTTTTCATAATTGTGATTTGTTTTGCATCTCTCGACCACCGTAGGATTGCAGATACAAAAACTTGACTTATTGGTTTGATTTAGCTAAATTTGTAATGCAAGAGAACTTTAAAATTAAACATTAAATCTTTTTTTTTTTTTTTTTCATCAGGATGTCAGCCAGTTTGCATGCGCACAATAATCAATATTATTACATTTTAATAGGCATGTATTACAAAGAATATATATCAAATTCCACCAATTTTTTTGGTCTCTTCTGTTCACCACCATAACGCTGTATTTCCTACTTTAAAGCTGCAGTCCATCATTTTTTTTGGTTAAGAAATCAATAATCATTTTTTCAGTAAGTACATAACCAGCCAGTGTTCAAAACTATCTCCTTACCTTAGTCCGATTCACGGGTAATAATGTGTTATAATTTGAGTGGTACTGGTGGGTTTCAGCGTTCATCATATACATAAAGAAGGAGCTCGCATGTGAGGATGCTGCAGGTGGCGGATCATTTATAGCCTTTTCTCACAGCGGCTGGAATAATTCAACGTAATCCAGAAAGGTCCAAACAACAATCATCATTGACAACAGGAGATTCACCCGGAGTCAAAAGCAAAAGATTAGACTGTACAGAATTGAAATCTACAGGTACCGCAAATACACAAACTAAATACATGTAGTCACGCAATGCTGATGTTGTTAACATTAACAATTTGAGAACAAAGTGTAACAATAATAATAATTGGCTCAGTTTGATTTAATCACTGTTGGTAGCCGCGATTTATTGAAAGCTTTTTTTCTCAGTCGGTCAGAACAGAAGTGTTAAACATGTTACTTATTTGTTCAGATGACATTTCCCAGTGAAAGTTCTTATTTTGGTCATACTTCCAAGATGTAGAATCTGTGATTCTGAACAGTGTCCACACCAGTGTAGTGAATGAACGACAGCCACACACACTCCTCAAAACTTAGATTCATCCGCGCAGAGGAGCCATGCCGATGCACAACCCACATAAAGATGATAATTCAACAAATAACTGTAATTGCAGGTTTCCAAACAGAGACGGCGACAAAGAGACAAAATTTACGGACTGCCGCTTTAAACGTAGTTTAATCTTACCGACATCATATTTGAAAACGTGACATCATCAGAATATTCTGACCACAAACAAGTTTCTCCTATAATGTTAATAAGACATCATGTTTAAACACACTGGCCTAGTTCACAGATTTTTGCACAAAAATAATGTGTGGGGCCATTTTTGGCTCTTTTTATACTGACCTTTAACTATAACAAATGACAATATAATATTTTGAATGTAACCGTTTAAATGGCCGTTGCACAAAACATGCTTTTAAAGAGATTTTGTATTATTATTATTATTACAATGTTTATGTTCCACAGAAGTCATGCAGGTTTGGAATGACATGAGGGTGAGTAAATGAAACAGAAAAAGAGATGAAGTTAGAGATGACTTCTGCCGTTACATCACCACATTTATCCAATGATAGAAAGTGTTCATTTTCTTTCAATGTGGCAGATAGTGACTCTTAAATAAATTTCCAATTATAATGAAGGGACTGATGTGGTGGATGACTGAAAGCATCAGTTCATCTTTATTACCGTCAGTTAATGAGAATCAATCTCACTCTCGTCTCATCTGAACTCTCTCAGGGTCACAAATTATGAATTAGGATTATCATAATGAGTTGTCTTAATATGAACCTTTCTTAGCAGAAGGTGAAAGTCTAACATGAGTTAAAAGTTTGAGGGCAGCGGCCTGTGAGCATCGATATGAGAGGAAATACGACTGAGAGTGATAAACGGGCAGATTGATTGTGTCGGAGCATGAAGGACAAGCATCTCGTCTGCTGCATCCTTATAAATCCTGTCTATGGAGTACAAAAACATCTGAAGTTAAATAACTTCGACTTCATGACAGATCTCGGATGTTTCAGAAGAGATCTCAACACTGTCTCAAACTGTGCTCAGGTTTTTAAAGACAAGTCAGAGATCTCAATATTAGCTCAAATATTTTTCATCAAATGATCTGAACTGCCATTCAGATTCATTTTATAGCTCGTACATAAACTCATTTACAGCACTGGGGAGTAATGTACATAATCAGATTAATAATGAACATAATCAGATTAATAATGTGCGTAATCAGATTAATAATGTACGTAATCAGATTTAAAAAATGGGTAACACTTTAAAATAAGGTCTCATCTATTAACATTACTTAATTTAAACTAACAATGAGTAATATTTGTTACAGTATTTATTCATCTTTTTCATGTTAGTTCACAGTGCATTAACTAATACAAATTAGATTTTATTAATGCATTAGTAAATGTTGAAATTAACATTAAGATTAATAAATGCTGTGTAGGAGTATTCTTCAGTCTTAGTTCATGATAACTAAATTAGTTAACTAATGAAACCTTATTGTAAAGTGTTACGCAAAAATGTAATACTTGCAGTTCGATTACATTACATTTTAAGATCATAATCAGCTTACAGTTACTTTTTATTGATTACATGTTATTCACATGATGGCAAATTAAAGTAAATTGTTCAATTTATTGTTTATTGTTCATGGTTCAATGTTATTCATTTTATTTTATTCCACCAAAGCCTACTGCTTTTTATACATTTGGAAAATTATAAATTATATAGGTTTTTAATTTAAAATAAGTAAAATTAACATTCAGTTATTATTTATTTTTTATTGAAGTTTTATTTTGATTTGTTTTTATTTCAAAATTATTTATTTTAAATTTTCCATTTTTATGGAAAATTAATCATTTTAATCATTATTAAATAAAGTAATTCATAACTAATGATCAACTTACAAACTTATCACAAACCCAGAAATATAATCTTCAATGCACTTCATGTTGTTTATAACAAAAAACTATTTTTTTAAATGTTTTCTTTCTCTTTGTATTTTGATGTCAATATGGTACAAGATCATCCTATTCAAATCCACGCGATTAACGAGTAAGGTCACAAGTAATCCCAACAAATTTCATGAGAAACATTTAAAACCGTTTAATATCAGATAATAAACACTGGATCTGCAGATATCAGATGTGTGTTTGTACGGCGACCTTTACAAAAAATGCGTTTATTCAAGTGTGCTATACTTCTTTTAGACTAAAAATAAGGAAGTATAATTTAAGTGTACTTTATGTACTTTTCAGAAATATACATTGAGAGAAAAGTCTAAGTATATTTGGCCTATACTTAATCTTTTGATCGAGATACTTAAAAGCATAATTAAAGTATTCTAAGTATTCTTGGCTTGTAGTTGTTTACTCTTGAATAGCCTACTAAATACTTTTTTCCACATAGTTTCATAAACTTGCATTGTTTGCAAATATTGATTTAGAAGAAAACAGATATTCCTAATTCTGAGTATCTGTATTTCTGTGTATGCTAGTCCGCTGGTAGAATTGACTTCAAATTCCCCCGCCATTGACAGAATTTTCCGGCTGTCCATGTTTTCACTGTTATACGGCAGGGCGCTAATACACATCTTCTGAAAGAGAAAAGATTCTCCAGCTCAAAACACAGACGAAGCAGAAACAAGTGATAGAATATTGCTTATGCAAATGTAAAATAACGCAGTAATCAAACATTAAACAGCACAAGTTCAAACCTGCCAAACCTTACCGAATGAAATGTTGAACCCATGAAGAGGAAACGACTGTGAAGCTTCTGGGGTGTAATGGACTCGATCTGCTCCATCTGTGTTTTTATCATCACTCTGAATCCCATCTGTACAAAGTCTTTGACAAAAATGCAATTTTCTCAGATTTTTGTTTATAATGTTGCTTTTTTATTTTTTTTTATGAAACTTGCCCTCATTCAAATGTTTTTAAAATGGAAAGACCTAAATATGAACATAGTAGTATACTTAAAGTGCAAAAATAATATATACATAGTAAACTATAAGTATGGTGCTATGTTCTCTTAGTTTACTGAGAGATATACTTCAAAGTGTACTTTCATAAACTAAAATGTGTTAAGTATTTGACTTGCAGTACTTGTAGTATAGTTGCAGTACAACTCAAAGTTTACTACTGTTACACTTGAAGTATACTTAAAAGTATACTTTTATACACTAAAACGTGGGCCAATGTACTGCCAAGTAGTATTGAAACAGTACACTTAAGTATACTTCTAGTACATTGATGATAGTATACTAACTACATAAAGTGTACTTAAAAATATACTTGAACTTTACTTAAGTATTCTTGAACTTGAAGTGTACTTGTTTTGTGTAAGTGAGTGGATCTCTGCTCTGATGAAGTGTCCATTTACTCATCACTGAGCTCTGACTCCATCCTGATCAGATTCAAACAAAAACTTTTGGACAACAGCGATCCCACAAGCATAGGAAGCTCCATACATCCCACTAACAGCCCCATCAGAATCAATCTCTCAGCCAAGGAAAGTCCATTCCCCTTGCTATTCTTTATCATTTGTAAAGAGATTGTTAAAATGAGACCCTGATCTGTGATCTCTTTATCAGGGATTTAACATGTGATGTTGTGACCTCCAGATGTCTGACTAGTCTAGTCTAGTCTAGATTTGTCCTTAAACCAGCCAAGCCATAATCACAGAAAAGTTATAGGCAAATATACTACAGCGATTTGTAAGATTTAATGTTTCAGCTGGCGTAAAATTAGTAGCACAAATCTGAGAGGAACACAGCATTCACCGCCTCAGTTCTGCCTAAAAATATCTCATGATGTAAATTCTGACATGTCCTTGAGCAAGAAATACTAGCGGTGACGGGGGTAAAAATATAATTTCCAACTCATTGATTTCCTTTGGTCAAAAAATATTTTACCCTACAGTGCCACTGTGTGGATGATTCTGCAATTTTATGTTTTTATTCTATATAGCTCAGGGCCATAACCACCATAGACATTGAGGGGGACAAGTCCACCCGAATGATTAGAAATGGCCAGATCCACCCCCGATATATATATATATATATATATATATATATATATATATATATATATATATATATATATATATTATTTACAAAAGTTTACTTCATAATTACAATAGAACTAGAACTTTTACCGTTCTTTTCTTTTCTTTATTTCTTTAAATCCCTTAAATCCCCTTTAATAATTGAATTCCTTTAAATAAACCAATACCCCCCTCCCCATTTCCCCATGCAAAAAAAAACCTTTGGTCCCCCAAACTACATCCACTGTTTCCTTAACGCTGGGTTATTTGGGAAGCTGAACAAGGTGATCTTTCCCTCACAACCAGAAACACACTTCTTTAGTGACATTGTTGATGTCGTGGTCTAAATGACAGCGCTGCCGACGTTTACCGTAACCCGAACGAAGCTCTTTGATGGACATGCTCTTGCTCTCGCTAGGGTTGGTGTGTGTGCACGCACGCACGCACGCACGCACGCACGCACACACTCTTCCGGGAGAAGATCCCATACAAGGAATTCCACCCTTTATGATGTCATACAGGGCCATACTCTAAAAACACTTTCAGAAACTTTTGAATCCTGCAGGATATACTGTATACTAGTGTTGTAATACACGAGACCGGGCTTAAGACCATTTTTTTGAAGGTCTTGTCTCGACTGCATTTCTCCTCGGTCTTGTCTTGGTCTCGGACTTAGAGGACTCAGGATTTTGCAAGGATATTACTAAATTGCTGGTGCATTGTCTGATTTAACATCATTAATGTGATTTGATGTAAAACTTACTGCTTAAAATGCAATCAATAACTTCTTTGTAATGTGATTTCTTTTGTTACTGTGCTGCTGGGTTCAAAATCAATGCAGCATTGTCTCAAATGCCCTACATTTATATAAATGCCCACAAAATTTTGAGATTTAGTGTTTTTATATAACAGAATATAATCATATCACAAGAGCAAGAGAGCTGTTTTTATGAATATAAGCGTGATTGCAAATTATACTGATTTATACAAACATTCAATAAACAAGAAGTTAATATTAGCATAATTTGCTAATTTGGCAACGTTTTATTAAATGAATCAGCTGCTTTGAACAAATCGGCTGAATAAATGATTCTGTGTATGTTAAATAATGTTAATGTTTTAATGTTAAATTAATCTGAACATTATTTATGCAGGTGTAATTGTACCAATTCAGATCCAACTTCTGTGCCATAAATTTTATTGTTAGTGATTTGATTGGCTGGTCAATTTAAGGAGTGCTGGTCTGGTCTTGGTCTTGACTTGGTCTCGCCCTGTCTTGGTCTCGTCTTGGTCGCAACCCCACAAAGTCTTGGTCTTGTCTTGGTCTCGGCACACGCTGGTCTTGGTCTCAGTTTAAGTGGTCTTGACTACAACACTAGTGTATACGTCCAACATTTTGGCCATGTTTAGCATGAGAATCAACTCTTTAACAATGTAAATAAGTCAGAATGCAGCATTAGACAATTGATCTATTTTAATTTAATTTATTTATCTATGTTTAATGCTACTCTTTTTCTTACTGGAACAATGTGCATGTTTTCCTGTTGTGTTGAACAGTGTGGTTTAGTTGCATTGCTGATTTGGAATTTTGGCAACATCACACTTGGCAAAGAACTCTTGGATGAGGTGAGGTCACTATGGCAACGAGCTGCAGTTGTGATGCACAGGGACCGTCCACTAGAGGCAGACGCGACCTCATTAAAACCTGTTGGCAGCCAGGAGGTCTAAAAAGCAGAGACAGTCATTTAAAAGTAGCCATGTTCTGAGTGTTTTTAGAATAGTAGATATCACATAAGAAATGAGAGGTTCCCACACAAGCCATTACTATTATGTTGTCATTCACATTCATGGCATTAAATTCAGTGATCGTCAATATGTGAAAGCAACAAACACACACAATGATGTTTTCAGATGATGATGAGTAAAACAAAACTAACCCTTTAAACCAGCGTTCACACAGTCTTCCAAAAATATACATCATACAGATCATTTTACTGCATCAGAACCCTTATGAAAAATAAGTAGGCTATACTTAATTATAAATATATTTTTAATACACTTCATGTAGTAGGCCAAGTATGCTAATGTACTAGAAGTGTTGAGCCGATATCAGAGAGAGCTGATATTTTTCTGACATTACTTGTAATGTTAAAGTACATTATGATAAATACTTTGCTTGTTACATATACGTGCAACATTTCAGTAGATCGAGTTCATCAACACCCCCAAAGCTTAACAGTCATTAACCCTTTCTGGGTCGACATCTCATTCAGTAACATTATGCAGTTTTGCTTTATATGCTGTTTAATGTTTGATGATTGTGTTATTTTACATTTGCTTAAGCAATGCTTCTACTATGAAACAATGCTTCACTTGTTTCTGCTGCTTCTTCACCTGTGTTTTGAACTGGAGATTCTGTACTAGAAGATGCGTAACACTGCGTGTACACCGGATGTGACTGTTGGTGTGTGGCGCCGCGCCGCAACAGCTAGAATCTATCTATACTGGATGTGACAAAGCGACTGTTGCATAGCACCTGTCCTTCATGTCAGAATGTCATAAATAGAATGAGGCATCAGTTTACTCTCTAGGATTTGTCGTGTCGCATCACGCACTTGAATAAACTTATTTTTGCAAGGGAATGTCACTGGAAATCAAATAGCTGAAAATCTGTTCGTATGTAAATTCTCGATTGCTGATATCTGCTTTCCCACAATTCTGTAGATCTACTGACCTTGAACGGTTTCACAGATAAAACAGACACCTGAAGTGTTGAAATACAGCAGCTGAGCACATACAATCTAGTCAATACACTATTTATCTATGCCATCTGTCATTTACTTTGTAACAAATTTTATACAGCAGGTTAATGTTATCAGCCGCTGACAGATGAAAATGCAACACACTGACTTTTGATCGTTTGACCTTTGCTATCGTGGCTGCTCATTAACCATATGACTCTGACCCTGTAAACTGAAACACATGAAATGATTCTATTATGATTAAACTTAAAATGGTAATCGCATAGAGCAACCAGAAAAGCCTTTATTGGTTGGAGACTTTCAAATAATTAATTATATTTTACGTATAAAAATGAAAAATAATTGTCTCTGTGAGTCACAATAAGCAGAGGAACAAGAGTTTAATTTCAGTTTTCACATGCTTCAGTGGTTTTGATAAACTCACGCTCAGGGTCCCACGGCACTCATGGGGAACTGTTTGGTTCTCCATTTAGATTTCTTTTTTGGTAGAAAAATAGTCACACATATGAAAGCTCTTTTTTATGTTTTTGCAAAGCCCATAGGTCATTGTTTTAATACAAAGACTGCGGATGCAGACATACAGAATCACAGACTCGCATGGTGTTTAATTAGTTCAACACACAAACACACACACAATTTAATATCACTGGAAGAATAAAATCCCAAATGTATAGTCTTGGTTCAGAAATTAATTGAAAATGTCAGACAAATAAATACAAAACATTTTAATAATTAAGCAGTGGCTCTCTCAGAAGTCTAAGAAAAAATGAATAGTTGCATCATTGTGATTTAAAAGCATTTTGTTCATCTTGTGCTGAATGATATTTGGGTAACACTTTACAATAAGGTCTCATTTAAAGCCACAGTATGTAATTTTTCGCAGCTAGATGTGACGTATTCAGAAAGACGTAGCTTGATTTCACTGAGCATTTATTCTGCAGACGAACACTTCCGCTCATGTGTGACGTGCTACTCTGTTTTCGCTCAGCGGCGACTATAAGACACTTGTTCACACTACAGTAAGCTAGATCGATACTAGGCATGGTAAAACATGGTACTCGCGGGAAATCAAGAAAACCAGATTTAAACAATAAGACTGACTGTGTTGAGCTGGAGAACAATTAGTTTTCTGTCCATGAATGTCTCCAAACAGTTGCTCATCTGTCTAATAAAACGCATATTAAAGCTTCTCTGGTGTTTCTACAAAATAAAACCAGAAATCGAGGGTAACGCGGGTATGATGTCATTGCTAGGCGACGCAGGGACACGGTCCGTGTCTTGGTTAAAATGGCTTATTTCTCTGGATTTAAACATTCTTGGAAACATTTGGGATAATGTCCACAAGTCAACAAAATGTATAACATTGTCCTAGTGGTGTTTGGATATTTTAATCCAAAAATCTTACATATTGTGCCTTTAATCAACTAATGAGCAATATATTTACAGCATTTAATAGCCTTTGTTAATGTTAGTAATAAAAATGTAATGTTCGGTCACACACAGTGCATTAACTCATAAAACAGATACAACTTTTGATCTTAAATGTGTATTAGTAAATGTTGAGATTAACTAAGATTAATAAATGCTATAGAAGTATTGTTCAAAGTAGTACATAAATGTTAACTAATGAAACCTGATTGCTATCTATTTAATGGAAAATATCTGAATTATGCACATGTATTAGTCCTTTTTGTCCATGCTGAGGCTTGCCAGCACAAGATCTTTCAGGAAGGGGAAGACGTTGTTGATCAGGCAGGTGAAATAGTGGAACCAGGGGTAGAAGGCCTCTTTCTGACGGGTCGCCCCGGCTTTGATGATGCTCAGAGCCGCTTCGCTGGCAGGATAGGCGGTCATCGTGGTGAATCCTCTGCAGAGAGAATATGGGTGATTTTCATAACATGTCCAGGTCATTTTTATCCTATAAATTGTTTGGGATTAAAAGCATCAGCCAAACACTACATGAAGCAATTCAAACAACTATACAATAAATATATAAAGTTATGAAACTTCACTTTGCTCTCAGCCAAAACGATTTGCCAGGGAACAAATTATAGATTCATGAGACCAAAGATCACCAGTTAGATGTACACAAGACAAATTATATCTCGTGTTTAACCACTGCAGACACATCAGAGCCAGCGGCAGACGTCGGAAGGACTAACCGAGGAAAGGCTGCTCTCGGCGGGGTTAATGAGAGCTGAGCGCCTGGATCTCACGAAACATCCGAAAACATCCGATCAAATGTTCAAATAGGCGCTATCTTTATCAATAAGCCACAGAATTGCGCTTTAAACAACTACATTCTCATTCTCATTCTCATTGGTGTAAAATGGTTGGTGAGAGATCTCAGCAGAGGAGGATTAAACTACTCCACAAACAGCATTACCTTTTTTAATTACAAACCAGATCGACTCTTTCTGTCATACGGCTACAGAAGCTCTTATTGAGAATGAACACAGGCTTAGATGTTTTATTGAAAATGTTTCCTTTAGTTGGGCAGGGGGGAAAAAAAGGGTGAAGATGTCAATTTACCTAGGCCAGACTTCACTTTTGGCCACTACTGTGCATGTAGTATCCATTATCCAATATCCAGTATGTATGTGTGTATATATAGATATATCCAATATCCGGTATATATATCCATTCAAAAGTTTCAGTATGTTTTTTTAAAAGAAATTAATACTTGTATCAATCAAGGAAGCATTAAATTGATCGAAAGTGACAGTAAAGACACTGAATGTAATGTTACAAAAGATTCTTTTGTAAGACAGGGCACATCAAAGAATCCTGAAAAAAATGTATCACGGTTTCCACAAAAATATGAAGCAGCACAACTGTTTTCAACACTGATGATAATCATAAATGTTTCTTGAGCAGCAAATCATCATATGAGAATGATTTCTGAAGGATCATGTGACACTGAAGACTGGAGGAATGATGCTGAAAATTGATCAGATTACAAATTATTAACTATATTCAAATAGAAAACAGTTATTTTGACTAATTTCATTAAAATATGATGTTTTGACATGTTTGTTCTTATTTCAATTACTTGTAACATTTTAATAGCTGAAGTCTGATTACACTGAATTCAGCATTACTGTGAGCTGCATGCACTGTATGTCAAATTTTGTATTTTTGAGAAAATCATATTTATGTGTGGTTAATCACTGAAATAGGGCCATCAAACACATACTACACATTAGCAAATCGACAGGTGAAAATGTGCTTAAGCGCCATGAAAATAATCAGGAAAAAGCGAAATATGACCCGGACATGTTCCTGAGCTTCACTCAGTCGGTTGTGTCAGTGTGTGTGAAGTTGCAAGAATGATTATTCATGATCCACGAGAAACTGAGTGTTGTCTTGTGTCAAGCCTTTAGTTATGTTTAGTACAGTTCCTGTCCACTATAATAGATCACTAAGTAACAAGATAAATGTGCTAAGGACAAATTACAAAATTCATTTATAAACTGCTTCCTAAAATATGTTAAGTGATGCACAGAATAGAATGAAAACAGTGATTGCATTTTGGACCGCTCCAATGTCCTCAAAAGAACAAACATTAAAAATAATAATTAAAAAAACACTTTACAAGACATTTACCTTTGTTAACATTTATCTATCATTAGCAGGTCCCTTAAATAATATTAACAGATACTCAACTCTTTTTAATAATGTATTAGTAAATGTTGAAATTAACATTTAATTGTTAGTTTAACTAATGTTAACAAATGGAATCTTATTGCAAAATGTTACAAAAAACTTTAATTCACCATTTTAAACACACAAACTGAATATTATAACCAAAGTGGTATTCTTTGTCTCAATGTGATCTTTGTCAAACAATTGAACTAAAATATTTATTATTTATAATATATTTATGTTATGCATTTACAATAATTAATAAAATGTTTTGAATGTAAATAAACCATTTAAAGATATCTAATAAAATGGTACATAAAAAACGCTTTAAGAAAACACATTTAAGAAACAAACTGTAAATGCAGTACGAGATACTGATAGAAATGCTGATTCAAGAAAATGATTTAATTCATTATACTTGATGAAAGTGATAAACATTCAAATGAAATGTTTTCTTAAAGTCTGCTATATCAGAAGTGCTAGATTCAGTCAGTGTCATCTGTAGTGGAAAACACACCTGATCTTATTCATGGCCGACTCTGTGTCGATCAGTCCGAGGATCATGATGGACACGGACACGTTGCTCTTCTGGATCGCCAGTTCTGTCTGCAGCGCTCCGAAGAATCCGTTCATCGCAAACTTAGTCGAGGTGTACGGAGCCACAAATGGACTCTCTAATTTACCTGAATCAGGCAGGAAAACAGCGTTAACCTTTAGTCATTCATAACTGTATGTGACTGACCTTTAGTGGCACTACAAACACCTTTACACAAAGAAATGCATCCTAGTTCACGTGTGTGATTGTTCAGTGTTTCACTTGAAAAACGGAGGGGCCTCTACTTGCGCTTGAAAAAGACAAACACACCATATTTGGAATTTTTTAAAAATGAATGGGGGCTTGGAGCCAAAATTCAAGATGGCCAAAAAATGTCATATGCAAGTACAGCTAGTTAAGCAATACCATATGAGCTAGACTGCTGTTTTCCTGAATAGCAGCACGTTTGCAAAAGTCATATTGATTTTATATATTAATTCAATAAAGAAGAAGTTGCTATTAGATGACTTACATTTTAGACTCAGAATATTGTCTCTTTCGCCAGTTCCACAGCCATTGCGGGTCTCCGAGCAACACAGTGTTTCGTTACTGAATGAATCCGCGTTTTTGAATGAATCGTTCTAATGAATGATGCAACGACTCACTCACAGTGGCTGCATTCAAAATCGCATACTTCTCTACTATACAGTAGGCGAAAAACAGTATGTGACAAAATATGTATGTCAGAATTCACAGTACTCATAAAAGAGTAGGCAAAAACAACCTGGATGATTTATGAATGCCAGTGAAGTGACGCAACTGACTCTGGTAGGTCACATGATAATGACAACATACTGAACGTAGTACATCCATTTTACATTCATACTACACGCAATCATATAGAACATACTTTTTTAGTGAAGTAATTACTTATTCAAATTAACCTACTTATGTGATTTCTGACACAGCCAGTCACTTGTTTGTCCCTGAATGAATCAGCTGCCTTGAATGAATCGTTTGAATGAATGATTCAATGATTCGCTCGTTAAGATGGTGCCACCTACTGGCAGTTTACTTTCATATTTAAAAGCATTTCATTATGGTTAGAAAGATAGAATGTAAAAGATATGAATTGCAAAGACCACCTCTGTCCAAATCATAGACAAAAGTGCTTTTAACTTTTAGTAGAAGGAAAGTTACATTTAGATTAATATTAACTAAACTTTGCACCAACAAATGTAGACTTGCCTGCCAATGAGGAAACTACAATGATGGAACCAGCGGATGTTTCCAGCACAGGAAGTGCTGCTGCGGCCATCTGCACATAACTCACAAAGTTCACCTGCAACACAATCAGATCAGTGTGAAAAGAAAATGAAGAAATCCACATGTTGCAACAAAACCACAGAAAGACATTTTCTCATGTGTTTCACCTGCATGAGTGACCTGACGTGGTCTGCGTCTCTGTTCCAGAACTCAACGTTGGTGTTTCCAACGTGATTCAACACTAGAAAGTCCAGCCCACCTGCAGGACAGAAACACACGCTATACACTACCAGTCAAACGTTTGGAATTATTCAGAGTTTTATTTTTTAAAGAAGTCTCATAAAGGCTACATTTATTTGATCAAAAATACGGTAAAATTGTAATATTGCGAAATATGATTACCATTTAAAAGAGCTGTTTTTTATTTTAATATATTTTAAAATGTAATTTATTCCTGTGATCAAAGCTGAATTTTCAGCATCATTACTCCAGTCTTCAGTGTCACATGATCCTTCAGAAATCAATATAATATGATTTGCTGCTCAAGAAACATTTATGATTATTATCAGTGTTGAAATCTGTGATACACTGCCTTTCAAAAGCTTGGGGTAAGTGGTTTAAAAAAATTATACATTAAATTGTTTAAAAGTGACAGTAAAGACAGTTTTTAAACTTTCTATTCATAATGTTTAATTAAAAAAGTCAACATTGATACAAATAAGAACTGTTATTACTAATTGAGCACCAATAATAACCGATAATTGAGTATCAAATCATCATATTAGAATGATTTGTGAAGGATCATGTGACACTGAAGACTGGAGTAATGATGATAAATTCAGCTTTGATCACAGGAATAAATTACATTTTAACATATATTCAAATAGAGAAGTTATTTTAAATTGTAATAATATTTCACAATATTACTGTATTTCTGATCAAATAAATGCAGCCTTTGTGGAACTTTTTTCAAAAACATCTTAATTATTGGTAGTGTATAGACTTGGTCGGCATTACTGGGAACGCCCACAAAAATGTCATATTCGCCGCGTGGGAAAACAAGCCATTAGAATGAATGCACGTAGACCTTGTTAGACGCTTCATCTTTACTCTAAAACTTCAGATAACTTACTAGAGGTGCAGAACGCCACATGGCAACTTTTCGGGACTGCACCAAGCAAAAATAAATCGTAATCATTACAAAGAGTAAAGACACACCGTCTAACAAGGTTTACGTGCATTCATTCTAATGGCTTGTTTTCCCCCACGGCATATGGCGAATATGACGTTTTGTGGGCGTTCCCCATAATGCCGACCAAGTCTATATAATGCATAATACACATTCTCACCCAGTTTTTCCACAGCGTATTTGACGACTCTCTCGGGGTCAGCGGGGTCAGACATGTCTCCGGTCATATACATCATCTTCTGTGCGCCCAGTTTCACACACTTCTGCGCCACCTGAACATCCACAGGACGACGTTAGCAGCAAACTTTCATTTGCTCATTATAAAGTTTTTGCTTTCATACCAAAATGTAATTTATTGCTACCTTTAAAAGTTTAAAACTTCACATCCTTGCAGCCTCTGCATACATTTCAGAAAATATAAAACATGGCATCTACTGATTCAAGTCCAAAATTAATTGAATTTTTTTCTGAAAGATTTGGGGCAAACCAACTGACCTTTTTTAAAGCCTCTAATCGTCTGGCAGTGATTATGATCTGAGCTCCAAACTTTGCATAATGGTAGGCCATCTGCTCCCCGATCCCTGAACTGGCCCCTGTGATCAACACTCGGGCCCCACGAACTGATTCTGTGTGCAAGAACACACTGGTCACAGGTAACCTTTAACCAACCCACTACTTGATTAATTAAAGGGATAGTTCACCTAAAAATGAATTTCTGTCATTAATTACTCACCTTCATGTCGTTCCAAAACCATAAGACCTTCGTTCATCTTCAGAACACAAATTAAGATATTACTGATGAAATCCGAGAGCTCTCTGACCCCACCATAGACAGCAATGTCATAATCACTTTCAAGGCCCAGAAAGGTAGTAAAAGCATAGTTAAAATAGCCAATGTGACTCCAGTGGTTCAACCGTAATGTAAAAAAAAAAAGAAATGACTTTATTCAATAATTTCTTCTCTTCCGTGTCAGTCTATGACATTGTTGACGTAGTGAACACAGTGCAGTGCTTCCGGGTTCTACGTCAGAACGCCAGCTCACCATTGGCCGATGCTGTTCATGTGAACACCATGACGCATGTGACGAATACATCGTTGCATAGTAATGTACATAATATAATGTAGAATGTAAAAAAAAAATTAAAAATACTATATACCATGTTTGATGACCTGATAATACGAGAAAATTTTGTGGACAATACAAACATATTACACAGATATTATAATAACTGAAATATTTGGACATTTAACGCTTATATATGTAGAGTAAGAAGTGGTGTATAAGCTAGCAGGCTAATCAGGTAGATGTATGCTATGCTAGTTTGTAAACGAACTAAAAAACAGTAAGAATGAGAAATGCTCGATTTTACAACTTACAGCTTACAGCTTAAAAGACATTATTGGTCATTATAACGCATTTTAAACAATATAAATCATAACGTGATTTTGCAGGAATTGTAATCAGGCGCTAAAATGGCTACCCATTAGATGTCCGTTGAACCAATGGGATCACTCGAGGTCCTAATGGAGACCCAATTTCTGGGTGGGATTCGATTTCTCATGACACCAGCCAATAGTGTGCCGGCGTTCTGACGTAGAACCCGGAAGCGCTGCACTGTGTTTACAATGTGAATGGTGTCGGAGACTGACACGGGAGAGAAGAAATTGTTGAATAAAGTTTTTTTTGGTTTCTCCACAAAAAGTATTCTCGTCGCTTTGCATAATGGTAGGCCATCTGCTCCCCGATCCCTGAACTGGCCCCTGTGATCAACACTCGGGCCCCACGAACTGATTCTGTGTGCAAGAACACACTGGTCACAGGTAACATGACGTATGGAGTCACACTGACGATTTTAACGATGTCTTTAATACCGCCTTGAAAGTGGCAATGACGTTGCTGTCTATAGGGGGTCAAAAAGTGCTCAGATTTCATCAAAAAGATCTTCATTTGTGTTCTGAAGATGAACGAAGGTCTAACATGTTTAGAAGGTTAACTCCCAAGACGGTTAAAACAAAGTTAGAAGCCACTCAACTATAAAGCCTGCTGTATCATATTTGATGCATGCATTTCTAAGGCCTCTAAATTATCAACATGATCAAAATGCTGAAAACCCTGTTGCACACAATCTACTACATGCTTAAAGTACAGGCTATGACAGAAGGCAATTAAAGTACCACAGCGTGTGATAAACATTCAGCTTGTGGTTCATGTCTTTTTGCTGTGAAATCTTTACTGATTTTTATAAAGTAAACATGAGATATAACTTCAAGATCAACACTATTGGAACGAAGCAACTTTATTGTATGAGTATCAAATCAGGCTTTTATTTATTCATCTCTCATTGTATTTGCATTGCATATAAAACTAAGCATTTAAATATTATCTTACTAAGACATTTAAGGATATATAGAGTGATGCAAGTAATCTGCTATAGGCTACCAGTGGCTCCTAACTGGTTTGGCCATGGGACCCACATTTTTTTTTATTTCACAAAAATGGTTGACACACACACACACTGTTGGGTTCCAGCAGCTGTTGGATATATGCTCTGAGTATGGGGTTGAGTTTGATGTACAGTACAATGCAAACAAGAGTGTTGTATTGATATGTAGGACCAAGGAGGATCAGAAGCTGCACTTTCCAATGTTTTACCTGTCAGGGCAATCACTCTGTGTATCTAACTGTACGAAATACCTTGGGTACATCATCAATGACAAGATGGAAGATGATGCTGATATGTATAGGCAGAGACGAATGTTGTATGTCCAAGCAAACATGCTAGTTCGGAAATTCCATCACTGTTCTGATGATGTGAAAGTAAGCTTGTTTCGTGCATACTGTACCCCTATGTATGCAGCACCATTGTGGGTCAGCTACAAAAAGAGACCCTGCGCAAACTTCAGGTAGCATATAATGACTGCCTGAGGATACTGTTAAAAAGCCCAGGAGTAGCAGTGCAAGTAAGCTTTTTTTGTGACTCAAGGCTAAGCACTTTACAGGCTCTCTTGAGGAACCTAATGTTTAAGTTCATGTCCCGACTTGATGATTCTCAAAACTGTATTATAATGATGCTCACAAACCCTAGGTGCAGCTCAGTCAGATATCAATCATATTTGTGGAAACATTGGTATGAGTGCCTGTTAAGGCTCTCATAAATTAAAGTATGTCTTTAGGTGTGTATGTATCTATGCCTTGTTTTGTTTTTAGTTTTGTTTTTTTTTACTTAATGTTGTATGTATTGTTGTTGGGCCTAGAGCCTGTAATAAAGTTTATATACACACAAAGTATCATCGCACTTTACTTGACATACAAATAAATTGTAAGAATGACTAATAAGCTACTGATGAATAAACAGTAGGCTATAAGGGTATTAAATAGCAGTTCCAAACATTTTTTTGTTAATACAAGTAAGTTAGTAAGTTGATCTGAGCCACCACATCATTTTTCACATCATTTGTCATTTTGGGGTTACTGAAACAACAGTTACCATGGTAAATGCAAAACACAACAAACATGGAAACTGCTCCTAATGAATAGAACGAACATCACCTGCATGCAAATCTTTAATACCAACTAACACACAAAGTACATGTTACGTAATGCAGGCCCTATTGGTGCTTTTTGGTAATTTCATGACTTGCTAATTGACAGGATAACAACAATGTTGCATGAGTGACGGGAGAAGGAAAGTTCGCTTTTCTGAGGTGAGAGACTCTTTATTTTGGTAGTTGCGATAATAATTTTAGAATAATGACACTGAGATATAGCCTGACATGTCATCTGACCGCGGACACTGAATTGGGACAACACGTTTTTCTCATGCACTGCTGTCATTACATGCTATCGGAAATGTCCTACTTCCCAGTTCCCACTTCGGAAGTCGTGATTACGAGCTCATCGCATTCAAATTTTGACTTGAAAGGGCATTCATGTCAATTTTTTTTAAAACTAGGAAACTAGTATTCACGATAATTCCGATAGCACGTGAAGGCAGCTTTAAGCTTTAAGTCTTTCAAAATAAAAGTCTTGCATCAGAAAAACACAGAAGTATGTTTGTTGTTGTTTTTATCCGGGAGTGATGCAACGGCCGACTTTGAGGCTTCAAAACTGCCTTTCAGAAACCTATGGATGACACTACGTCCATATTTTTCAATTTATTTTTTATTTTATTTTATTTTTTACAGTCTATGGTTATTTCATTGACTTCACAAGTAGGTCGCGAGATCTCAATTTACATTACAAGCTATCACATCTTTACTACATCTTTAATACTTTGGCCATATCAGTAAATGCACTAAATTGAAATTCAGAGGCTAGATTATTGTAATGCTCTACTGGGTGGTTGCCCTGCTCGCTTAATAAACAAACTCCAGCTGGTCCAAAACGCAGCAGCTCGAGCTCTTACTAGAACCAGGAAGTATGACCATATTAGCCCGGTTCTGTCAACACTGCACTGGCTCCCTATTAAACATTGTATACATTTTTGAATCTTGCTTATTACTTACAAAGCACTAAATGGTTTAGCTCCCCAGTACTTGAGCGAGCTCTTAACGCATTATACTCCATCACGTCTATTGCAATCTCAAAACTCTGGCCAGTTGATAATCCCTAGAATATCAAAATCAACTGCAGGCGGTCGATCCTTTTCCTATTTAGCGCCTAAACTCTGGAACAGTCTTCCTAGCATTGTTCGGGAAGCAGACACACTCTGTCAGTTTAAATCTAGACTAAAAACGCATCTCTCTACTATGGCTTACACATAAAACATTATCAATCTCTATTATTCAAATCAGTAAATAATTGTTAGGCTGCATTAACTAGGTCAGCTGGAACCATGAACCTGATGTACTCGTTACATCATAAGAAGAATGGCATCTACGCTAATGTGAGTCTCTCTGTTTATCCCAAGGTTTACTGCAGTCAGCCGGATCCGGGCCGTATCCAGATCAGATGGTGGACCTGCGCCTGGACATGACCAACGCATCCCTGAAATATCTGCAGAGAGCATGTCAATTAAACTCCCCCCGTAAATGCCGCATCGACATGACATTCTCATTAAACCCCTCTCCGGCGTGACGACTCCAATCTTTCAAACTATCTTACGAATATCTATTTACCTAATATGACTTAAGACCTGCTATGTTGCCAGAATCATAATCATACACTGTTTGTTTGTCGGCCAGAGGAGAACTGGCACCCCGACTGAGCCTGGTTTCTCCCAAGGTTTTTTTCTCCATTCTGGCCCTGAAGGAGTTTTGGTTCCTTGCCACTCTGGCTTTTGGCTCGCTCAGTTGGGGACACCTAAATTTCATCTATATTACCGATCTGCCCGCATTGACACTATATGATACTTGAAATTAGCTGGATAACATCACCGTTTCACCAGAACGGCTGTACAAATTCTGTTGCATTATTTTCCTGTTAACACTGTGAAGCTGCTTTGAAACAATTGGACTTGTTAAAAGCACTATATAAATAAAGGTGACTTGAATTGACTTTTAATTCTATATACATAAAGACAGCTTCAAATCTGTGTTTTTAGTAACAATTTAATAACTACAAAAGTTATAATCTCTAGATCATCAGCACTATTTTCACCAAGGTTACGTTAGTTACATAACCATAATAAATGAGTCTGCCAACATTTTCCATCTAATAATTTAGCTGGTTAATGTTTATAATGAAATACTTGCAAACATTGAGTTTAAGTTTGGTAAGAAAGCCTGTGCTAAACCATCTAAAAATGTATGAATGCCTTCGGGAAATGAGAGGCTTTCTTCATGTTTATTCTTGGTTAGTTTTCATCTCTTATGCTATATTTACATGCATGAACTTAACACACAAATAGCTTTAAAACTAATTTTCAGGATTTCTCAAAGTAGTTATTTTATATTACGTGTTTAATATAAAAGAACTACAATATCTGAAGGGATGGCATGCAATAATAAAAACGAGCATATTATTGTAAAGCTTTTGTTCTGACCTGGATCAAACGTATCTCTCCACATGTAGGCCGTGAGGGCAGCGCTCAGCAGAAATAAGCTCAAATATGCCTTCATTTTCACTGGTCTCCTCGATCACAAGCTTGGCGTCTGAATCCTTTGCATTGAGAATAGTCCAGTCTAAAGCCACTTCTGTCTGCATGTGAACACCTACTGCAGATACAGAAAAGAGTCATAAACCATGACTGATCACCCATTTTAATCTGCCTGAGAGTCTGGATGATGACCGACAGTTCAATGCTCACAGGCTGAAGGTCTGTCAGTGTTGTTTACATTTCCAACCAGATGAAAGAAAACACTGATGCATAATGGGTAAAATTCAAACTGCTCTATTGCTCTGTGTGACAATATAAAGTGCGTTGTATGAATGAACTGTAAATGTTTTAGCTCAGATTATTTTGAGTTAACTCACTGTACGTGCATCAAAATCATTAACTAAAACATTTCTGTTAATTGAAATAAAGCTTAAATAAAATAAAACAAATTAGTTAATAAATTTTGCCTTGATAATAAACTGAAATAAGTTGAAGCACTGAACTAAAACCAACTAAAACATTTTATTAAACCTAAATAGCAATATTTAAAAAATTACTCAAATGTAACAATTTATTTAGTTTTGGTGTTAATTTATTTATAAATAAACATATAAAACTAATATAACACTGGGTCAATCTCAGGACAATTTGTAAAGATACACCTTTACAACACAATTCTGATTTAACAAATCATAAAAATCTGCACATTACACCTTCTGCAAAGAAACTAATTAAATTAAACTATCTTTACAAGTAAATTTATTTTATGTTTTATGTAATAAAATGTAAGTCTAACTTGTATTGCTTTTGAATAAAATAACTTCTATTATACAGCGTAAACCCAAAGTTGGCAAAACTGAAATGTGAGGGAGTCAGTTACATCAAGTTAAGAGATTCAAAGTTTAAGTAGAACTGGCAGGGGTTGGGCTTGGCCCCTTAGTTCCAGTGAAAGGAACTCTTAATGCTTCAGCAGACCAAGACATTTTGGATAATTTCATGCACCCAACTTTGTGGGAACAGTTTGGGGACGGCTCCTTCCTATTCCAACATGACTGCGCTCCAGTGCACAAAGCGTCGGTCCATAAAGACATGGATGAGCGAGTTTGGTGTGGAGGAACTTGACTGGCCTGCACAGAGTCCTGACTTCATCCCGATAGAACACCTTTGGGATGAATTAGAGCGGAGACTGCGAGCCAGGCCTTCTCGTCCAACATCAGTGCCTGACCTCACAAATGCGCTTCTAGAAGAATGGTCAAAAATTCCCATAAACACACTCCTAAACCTTGTGGAAAGCCTTCCCAGAAGAGTTAGAAGAGTGGGCCAACTCCATATTAAACCCTACGGATTAAGAATGGGATGTCATTAAAGTTCATGTGCATGGAATTTTCTGTGCAGCATCATGGGTAATGTAGTTTTTCATCAGGAATGCCACTGAAATAATGTGGACTGACGAAATAATATCGATTAACAACCTCGTAGCTCACAATAGGTCTGTCTTTAAAGGTTGTGTTATCGTTCAAAATCAATTTCCTTATGGAGAAAAATTAATGGAGTTGTTACTTCTGGACTGGACTGAAGACTGTTGTGCACTATGGAGGGGAAAGAGGTAAACAGCGTTTTTACATGGTCTTATATGCGAGATGCAAGTAAACAACAACAATTTTCAGTGCAAAAAATATCTCTTTTATTATTTACGATAACATCAAACAAACAGACAGGATGAATAGACTCCTCAATGTCACCTACTGAAACGTAACTTTGGTAAAAAAGCAGCAAAAGATTAAACAGATTAAATAGAAGAACCAGAGGAACCGGCAGAAGCTCGCGGACCACACAATAAAACACATTTACAAAGAAGCCAGAGAGAGAATTACTTGTTCACAGTTGGGAGAAAGAAAAAAACGCAGAAGCCTGTCGAGGGTCGTGAAACCATGAACATTTCCAACGGCTTGAAAATCAAACTTTTTGTCTACAGGGAAAGCAGAAATATAGTACAAGTGTTTTTAAAGCACAACGGAGAATATACAGAAAATATTCCACCTGATATCATGGCAAACGGACTGGAAACTCAATCCATATCCACAGCTGAAAGTTGAACAATTCATTTGGAAAAATGAGCATTTCACTGAACACCCTCCCGTAATCCCAAATTGGGTTGCCCAAAAGATTTACTGGCGTCAAGACAAATAAATTGATCTTCTCCAAAAAATAAATTAAACATGCTGTGTGTTTTTGATAATGACATACTGAATATCGAACAAGAATAAAACTACACAAACAGCTGATGATCTGTGCGAAGCGCTAATGTACTGAAAAAATGTCCCGAGAGATGATAACCACATGCAAACCACAGCAGGAAAATGAGTCAGCAAACACACCCAATCAGAGAGCAGTGCTGAACATTCAACATTTACATATGAAATCTTCATTTGTTTGCATACATTTACATAACCAAATTCATTTATGTACAGGTCTATTGTAAGAAGTGGTTAAATTGGGTGTGATCGAATTAATGAAATTAATTTGCACAAATAATAACTGTGTTGGATTTAATACAGTAATATCATTTGCATAAAAATAAAGTAGTTTCTTGGCAATCTATGGGCATATTAAAAACCAACAAATCAATTTAAAAACAAATTTTCATTTCATTTTGGTGATGCCAAGCGGTAAGACACTCCATATATATTCTTGTTTAATAACTTTAATCTTTGACTTCCTGCGAGACACATTGGAGCTTGACAGTGCAAAAATAAAGTGCAAATACTACAAGCAAAAAAAATATAAAAGGCCTAATCAGCTACATGAACTTGCTCATGTGCATTATTTACAACAAAACGTGATGCAATGCAATGCAAAACGCAATAGCAAAAAATAGTCACAAAAGACATTTAAAGTTTTGCTGTTTTACCACTTTAAAGGGCTGTGACGATAAAGCTCGCCGTGCACAAGGGGAAACTTATCTGAAGTCAAGAAAAAGAAGAAAAACTTCTGCTCAGATCAGCTGGGATATAACGCAAGGTGAATTTGAGCTTCTCATCATTTAAGACCTGCCTTTAATTCACTGCAAGGCAATGGAGAAGACGTTATGATGTTTGTAGCGCTCTAACAGGTCTATCCAGCCTGCTGGATTGGATTTGTGTTTGACTAAACCAAGGCCTTATAAACGTCAAATCAGACTAGGATTGAAGTGATTGTTAATCATTTAAAACATATTCAAACTGCTGTGCATCGTCATATCTAATTGCATTGGTCATCTTACTACAATCAAAAAAAGATTAATTTTTGCTATGCTTGACATTCAAAAATCGTAGCTGTAGTACGTGGCATGGTGTTAGAAACAAGTGCTCTTCTGCTAGTCAACAACAAAACAAATGTGTAACAAAACACGGATGATTTCACACAGGACAAAACGGGCAAGCCTTTTCGTAGAGCATTTTATGATGCAACAAGACAGGACCTGACGTCATTCGGGCTCAGTGCTGCTGCTTGAGTCATTTAATACTCCTCTGAGGTTAAATCATTATAGAAAACCGTTTCAGAAACATGCCAATAGTGCTTCCTCTATGCTACATCTGTTCAAAACAAGATATAGTCTTAGTTTTGGGGCCTTTACTGACTGGATTTTTGCTTTCAAAAAAAAAAAAAAAAAAAAAAAAAAAAAAAAAAAAAAAAAAAACACCTTTTAAAGGTGGCGGAAAGCAGAAACGCTTCTGTCTCGTTGCAGATCTGATCTGATTTGGGGGAAAACGCAACTAAAAGTGCGACAAACGTTTGTTAGCATATTAGTTCCATAAATAGATAAACAGTTTGTAATCAAATGTCTCTCTGATGTGACAGTCTTTGTTTTGTTTGACCAGAACTATTTACAAGTCAAAACCAAGAAACTCCTTCGCAGTCTGGCGAGACTGGACATTCATACGTAAATCTGGAAAATGCGACTGACCTTTTCCGGGGTTTACGGGTGGATCGAAGATATTCCATGGGATTACAAACACCAAATGATGCCCAACTCACATGTATAAATACACTGTTTTGATATGACAAGTGTGGACAATGACATCAACTGAAAATAACAAACCCTGTACACGGACCCTTCATACAGTATCTCCGCGGCCAGCCCTTCACGGCGAGGCATGGCAGACTGTACACTGAGAGGCGATGATACTTAAGCTAAGAAGAGGTGAAGCAGTGGGTTTGTTTCGGTTTTCTTTGTTTTGTCTGTGTATCTTTTAGGTGGTCTTGACCAGGTCGTACACGTGGATGTGGAAATCGTCATCGTATTTGATGTAGTAGACCGACGGCTTGGCGGGAACTTGATAGATGACGAGGCCTGTTCTCTTTACTCCTTTATCCGTCACATACTCCACCTGCTTACCCACAAGGCTCTCTGTTTCCTCACCGGGCTTCCTGTCTGCGGGCAGCAGGTGTTTATTCTCTGTGGAAACAAAGAAATGGAAAATTAATCTTTTGAATGACTTTTTTTCCAATATATTTTTCAATTGTAATCTTTTAAAAAGGTATGAACTAAGTGCATTGTAATGTCAAAAATATAGATTTTGATACTGAAATATCTCAAACACTTCCAATACTCATTTTCCACAGACACAGCGTCTCTTTCTCCCTTTCATCTCTCAGACAGCGAGTGACACACAAACCGCCTCCACTCACTCACCCGCAAATGTTACTCATTCCCACAGATTTTGTGCTCAAACACCCAAAGTGTGCGCACATAAAGCCGCCTCTCAGCACTAAATTGAGCTCTTTTTGGCTGCTTATTGCGCTTAAACACACACAATATAAATGTCAAATGCCGATCTTGGTGAGTATTCACGTAAACACAGTCAGTTCTGTTTTAAGTGAACGTGAACAGTTGAGAAAGAAAACGCATGTGTAACAGTATAATGGATCCGTGCATCAGGTCTTAAAGTGACAGCAGCCTAATAATAACCTGCTGACAAATTATCAGATAATATTATAAATATTTATAATGCAGTTTTTCCCCATGGTAATGATGTCAAAATTGTGGCCAGTGAAAAGGCTCATAACTTCACAGTGACTGGTGAGCAAAAAAAGTTAATGTCAAGCCCTGTTGTTAGTATATAACAAATGCAATATTAAAATATATATTATTTTATATTAAATAAATATGCATGTTATTAATTAAAAATTAACAATATTATTTTATATAATTATATACACAGAACAATAATATAAAATTCAAGCGTTTGTAAAAAGTCTCTTATATTTATTTTCTCTTTTAGTCTCTTAGCCTTTATTTAATCTAAAATACAGTGAGAACTACAGTAATATTTTTAAATATTACAATTTAAAATAATGTTTTTCTTATTTGAATGTGTTCAAATGTATTTTATTCCTGGGATGCAAGTCTGAATTTTTAGCATCATTACTCCAGTCTTCAGTGTCACATGAATATGCTAATTTGCTGCTCAAGAAACATTCATTATTTTTTCAGGATTCTATGGTGAATAGAAAGTTCAAAAGAAAGGCATTTATTATCGAGGTAGAGATGACAACGTAGACACTGACAGGCCAAAGATAAATCGAGCCAAATAAAGATAAAAGTTTGCTAAATACCGGTGTAAACAGGGTCTAAAACATTTTGAGCTTGTCCACTTTCAACCACCTCCAGAGGTAGTCCAAAACGCATTCGACCGGATTGACGCTCATGTGGTCGAACGTGTTCAAACATCCACAAAAGACACCTACTCTCCACGCACTGACCTAATGCGGAAACACTATGGGAAGCACGCTAGCCAGACGGGATTCAAACTTTATCGGCTGATGACCCAAGTTAGGTTTGAAGATGAAAAACGTACCAAGCAAGATGTTCTCTCAACATTCCTGATTCCTAGCGCACACACACACACACACACACACACACACACACACACACACACACACACACACACACACACACACAGAGCAGAAACGAAAGCTGCTGCTCTCCGTATGTTTTTCCATTGTCTCCGGTCATGTTCATATGTAAACAGTGCAAGCTTATTTAGTCCAAAAAGCTCATACATTTACCCGCCCATAAACCCTCCCCTCAAAGAAATCAGGACAGAAAGAGGACAAAAGAGACTTAAACACCAGGTGTAAATGGGAATGTGTCTCCCTCGTCTCCTTGTGATCTGATCGACCAAAAAGCATCTTAACACCAGGTGTAAGCAGGGCCTAAGACATGCTTGGTATGAAGTCTGAGTCACACAGAACAAAAAAAAAAAAAAAAAAAAAAAAAAAAAAAAAACACAATCTTGGTTCTGAAGCATTGCTCTGAGCATGGCAGAGCAGCAATTGCCTGCTAACTGCATACATTTGAATGTAACTACTTCAAAATTCATCAAGCAATCAACAACCTTCAAACGGAATTCACTTAAGTAAGGTTTTATTAAAAACTTCAGCTTATTTACCCGCTTCAGGTAAAATCCGCAGGTCTCCATCTTTGTAGTCGTCCCAGAGCTGGTACATGTAGAGCACAGGGTCTTTCTCGTATGTGATGTAGTACCAGTTGGTCATGATGGGCGCTCGGGACAGGACCATCCCCCTCCACTCGTTCTTCTCACCGTCCTCCTTCTCAAACAGATGCTCCACGGCTTTTCCCACCAGCTCCTCTGCGTCATGAGGAACCTTGATCTTGTTGTTCACTTTGAAGGGTTTGGAAACACAACAAAATGACTAAATGCACATTCAAGTGTGAGAGTGATTTTACCCTGGTTAAAATCCCAGTGAACCGGAAGTAGCAAGTGAGTTTTCAGTGCTGTGACGCATTTCCAAAAGAAAGGGAATATTGAATAGAGGACGGGGTTTCACTTCAGCGCTCCTCCTCTCCATCCCTCACTCACAGCAGACTAACGGCTGGAAGGGAGGGGTTAAGGATATTCAAACCTAAGCCGTCAAACTGACATCATCTGAGAAGGAACGCCGTTACCACACCGTAAGATGCTTTTCAGATTTTGATTAAAGATTACTGAGACAAAAAAATATTTCTGTGTATTATAACTTGCATGGATTAATTGTTCACCCCAAGACCTTTAACATGTGCTAACAAAGTAAATAGGGTCAATTTTGATTTCATGAGGACTTTAAGAGCTCTTGTGGCATACTGCTTTACAAAAGCTCTGAAATACGCATGCATGCGATTAGTTGAATTAATGCAAATATAAATATAACAGCAATATGATGAAAATTACCTACACTACAGTTCAAATGTCTGGGGTTGGTAAGATTTTTTATCTTTTTATTATATTTTAAATTTTTTTACTTGTCAAGAAAACGATTTACATAGTATAAAAAAAGGAGGGAAAAATAGGGTAAACATTGTTTTTGAGGCAAATATAAGTTTACAGATTTACAGGCGTTGTTTACACTATAGTACTTTGTAAGATTTTCTTATGTTTATGAAAGAAGTCATTTACCGTGATGACAAAGCTGAATTTTCATTTATTTATTTATTAAAACAGACATCTTTAATAACAAATGTCTTTTAGTAGTAAAGTATTAACTTATAAAAAAAAAAAATAATAATCTTAGTAGTGTACATTCATGAAATTGCATCTATAGTAACTATAGTAATCCAACAAAAAAAAAATGTTCACCATGCAAAATAGTTAATTAGACTAAAAAGCAATGAAGTTTTAAATAACCTAAAGCTGTGCCAAACAAACAGGCAGCAAAATTCTGGTCACAATATTTCATATTCATCCTTTTCTAGATCAAACCCACATTTACTTTCCAGGCTGTGCAACATATCGTACCGTTTTCATATATTCTCAATTGTGAGAATGTACATCTATGCATATGATACGGAGCTATTTAAATATCATTGTGATACTATTATAGTCCTTAATAATGAATCAATGAAAATGGTTTTAGTTTTCTCCATCATCATCATTTCAACTAAAATCATCATCAAAACAAACGTCTCCCAATTCAGTGAGTTCATTTAGTTTCCCTTCTGTCTATTTTAACTTTATGATGATTACTGGGGAACAGATGTGCACTGATGCTTCAATGCATACCGTAAAAAGCTGCAGGGCTGCAAGATCATAGCGCCCGTTTGCGTTCACTTTCACGATTGTGCATACTCTGTGATTAGGGAGCGGTGGTGCTGAACGCGCATTTTAAAATATAAGACAATTGTATGACGCTTCTGTTGCACAACGAATCCTCCGCCATGGTACAGTCAGTCATCTCTCACGAGATAAGTGATCAGTGCTGCGCAATATGTATGACTCGAACAGCTCGTCTTGGATGAGCTGATGGAATTGAAGCGACTGTTATCCACCTGAATCGTTTTTATTTCTATAAAAAGCAAAACTACAGTGGAGAGCTCTTGTGGCATATAAATGTAAACGTAGCTTTGGCAATATTCTATCCTAACCCCTCACACTGTATCATGACAATATGACACGACACAGTTAGGGCCTGTCACAATAACTACTTTTTGTTTTGCGATATATTGTCCCAGAAATAATTGCGATAAACGATAGTCATTTTAAGACTATTTTATGCCACTGAATATATAACCCTAATATAACAGCATAATAATGCAAGTAGACCTACACACTTTCAAACGACAACCTTTTAATTCTTTAGATCATGGAAATGAAGGGGAAAAAATACATTATCCTAAATAAAAAAAATGAATAGTAAATAAACATTTTCCCTTGTGAAATGGCTTTAACACTCGTCATTCTGCGTTGACATATGTGCAGGGGAACAGGGGATTGCAGCTTTGAAATCGAGTCCATTTGGGCTTATTCTTCCAAGCTGTCAGTAGTTGTCAGGAAAACACTACAACGCCTCATGGCGCCTTTTTTTCACCTGTCGATAACCAGAACTGCCCGAGAACCACTTTCGCCTCCATCACGGAAAACATACAAGATGACAGCACAATCGAGTTGGTGACATTCGTTATCATGTAAACATAATGGGCGATATATATTGCATCACAAAAAATAATTGAGGTCATGCACGTATATTGTGCGATATATATCGATAGTGTCTATGCTTGTGATTTCTTTTTCTATGCAGAGTCACTCCCCTAGAAAAATTGTACAATGATTATTTCCAAAAAGAGCAATTTAAGTCATCTGGTGAAACTTTCATACTGCAATATATATCGTAGAAAAACAAAATATCGCAATGTCAGTTTTTTCCAATATCGTACACTGCAGTATGAGGTAATAAGGTAATACTGTGCAATATTATTACAACTGAAAATGTGATATTTAAAAAAATATTGAAAATAGAAAACGGGGGTCTGGGGTAGGGCTGGGCCGATATTATCATATCGAATCGCGATAAAACTGATGTCGATAGCGATGATAAGCTCTGGACATTTTTACTTGATATGGATTAATCTAACAGCCAATCACACCGCAGAAATAAACACGACAACAGCTAGTCAGCATGCAGATTTTTAACTTGCACATGAAAGTACATGCCAATCTCCTACTGCACATTGTAAGCTATTGGCAAAGAAAACGACAAGGGAAGCAGCGCTTAAAGTTCAAACGGCAGCGCAGCGTGAGCTAAAATAGCAGCAGATGCGTTTACTCTCTGATCGGTCTCGGTCATGCGAGCACTAAACAGCTGTGAGATCCCGTGAGAAGCGCTTGAATTCAACGAAGAACACAAACGTCTCTGTGATTAAGCCGGTTTAAAGCCAGACGAAACACGATACAGTCAGAAGGCTCTTCAATCTACAAATCACCATCATTTACCATGGATTTACTGTAGTAACACTAACTGCACCATGCTATTGTGGAAGAAATGTGTGATATTCATATAGAATTTTATTATATTATTAATGTAGACGTATTAAATGTATTAAAGGAGTAGTCTAATGGAATATAATTAGTTTTTTTAGATTAAGCTATAGCGTTTGTGCATTTATATTAAATGTATTTACTGTTTTTCATACAAAACATCATAGAAACCATATAGTTACATTTTCCCATGGTATTGAGGTGCTATATATGGTTTTAACTGTGGTTATCATGATATAAATGTATGATACTATGGAAGACCAATGGTTCCTTTTAATAAAGCTGAAACATCAGAATATTAAAATTTTGATGTTACCGTTTTTGTTGATGAACATAAATTTACATCTGCATCCTAATCAAGTTATTACTACTGTCAACTCAAGCTACTGTGCATTTCTAAGACAAAACATGTCAAGTTATTAATATTGCAGCCTGCACAGCAGACTGCGCCATCAAAGTCAGGCAACACTATTTCTTTTGTGAGCAATATCACCACTTGGAGCAATATCACCATGCAGAAATTTACTTTGTTAAGGAAACTTACTTGCTGTTACTTGCTGTATTAGGCGTATTTATAAAGGAATAATTCACCCAAACACAAATTTACAAATGTACCACAAATGTAAATTCTGTCATCATGTACTCACCATCAAGTCGTTTTTCATTTAACTTCCAAACACAAATGAAGATCTTCTTTATGAAACCTGAGGGATTTCTGTCCCTCCATTTATAATCCATTCCTCTTAAACTTAAATGATCCAAAAAAAAGTCATAAGGGCATCGTAAAAAGAACTAATGGAGTGGTCTAATCCAAATCCAAGTCTTCTGAAGAGACACAAACGATGGCTTACGATTAAACAGATTTACCACAATGCACATACTGTAGTAAACACGGACGTTCAAATGATTGCATGAGTAAATGCAGAATTAATTCTCGGATGAGCTAAATATTTACAGTTTGAGAGTGGTCATTTTGACACACGTTCTTGCGATTAGAACTGTGATTGATTGCTTTGATCATCTGAAGTGCACGCGCTGCCGGAAAGGCACTCTTCAAATGCAAACATTATGTAAAGCAGCACTCCTCGAAGTCAAAGCGCAAACATTTAAATCACCAGATCACATTTAGTTTTGGTAGTATGATTATTCAAAGCATTTTAGATGGTTTATTCTTAGATGTATAGTGCATTAATAGCAAGAGAGGCGGGACATAGCGAGCACGGGAGAGAATGCCGCCTGCATTGAAAGTGCGAGTAATGCGTGAGGGGAAAAAAAATTAAGTTTATGGAGTTTCAGTGACATTATTACATTAAACGACTATATATAATGTTGAATAAAATGTATAATAATGCAATGGGGGAATATTTGTGGGTCCTGATAATAATGCACTAATAATAATAATAATAATAACAATAATACATTTATTATAATATTTTAATAATAGTAAAAAATAAATAAATAAATAAATAAACTTTTTTGGCTTAAAATATCGGGATACATATTGTATTGTGAGTTCAGTATCGAGATTTATATAGAATTGTGACACCCCAGTTTAAACCACAATTAACGGTCTGGTTTCTACAACTTTCACTTAGGAGCCAAAAATGTGCCTTTAAATTTTAAAGAAATAATTGATAATTAATTATCGATATCGACTGATATGAAAAATATTATCGTGATAATTTTTGGGCCATATCCAGCCCAAGTCTGGGGTAGAACTGTCAAAAACAGACCCCAAACTTCTGAACTGTACTGTATATCATGATGTATACCTTTATCTGGATATACAGATACTCATACTGTCAAATTTTGGTCATCATACTCTTACAGAATGCTTTAGTATCCGTTCATGCACTATAAATAACGCCTTCTCATCCTTGCACGTGTTACTTCCTGTCACTGGCTTGTTTCCTGTTTGCAGCACAACACATCCACTTACTCACCCACTTTCTCGGTGAGAACTTGCAGGTTGGAGACCCTCTCATCTTTAAAGAGCTCGATGCCATAGACGCAGTCGAAGCCGTCGTATTTGACCATAAACAGGGAGGAGTTGACACTGAGGCGGTCCAGCACAGTGCCCTTCCACTTGGTCAGTGCGCCCTTCTCCCTCCAGCTGTGTTGGATCCGTCGGCCCAGCAGGTTGTTGGGATCTGGGGTGAGACTGTCGCTCAGCTCGCCGCTGCTGCGCTTCCTGCTGAGCAGAGAAAAACAGGAGCGCAATAGGCAGCATTAAATCTGTCCGAGCTTGCTAATCAAGGATCGTGTATTGCTCAAACACTGATGATTATGAGTTTATCGATTTTATATTGCACAGCATTCTCTATTAGATTATATCAAATGCATATGGCTCACGTAACAGATACACATACTGTGCATTAATCAAAAGTGATATGAAAATGAGTATCAGCAGTCTAAACAAAATTAGACGTGATATAAAAACTGATAAAGAATCAAATGAAAATGTAGCATGATTTAAAGTACACTAGCGAATTAAAAAAAAAAAAAAATGTTTATCGAAAAGTTCCAAAACATGTACTTTTACTTTCACAAATATCCAAAAAGGGCAGAAGGTACACAACGTAGAACAGAGAAAGACTGACTGAAGAGACAGAACTTAAATGCAAACACAGATGACGCTGATTAAATGAAGCACAGGTGATACAGGTAATGATGATTAATGAAACAGGTGATACAACTGAATACAAACGAGGAGCGGGAAAACTGAAACAAAGGACAAGTGTGACAAATGTGACCTGAAGTGAACTGAAAGACAACACAAACTGACAGTCATGTGACTATTACTAATAATAATACATTTTTAATATATTTACAGTAGGAAATTTACAAAATATATTCATAGAACATGATCTTTACTTAATATCCTGATGATTTTTGAAATACATTTTTTTTTTATTGTTGGCTATTGCCACAAATATACCAGTGTGACTTATGACTGGTTTTGTGGTCCAGGGTCACATTTATGCTGTTCTTTTCAACTTTCTATTCATCAAATAATCCTGAACCCATCACAGTTTCAACAAAAATCTGTTTTCAACATTGATAATAATCATAAATGTTTCTTGAGCATCAAACCATCATATCAGAATGATTTCTGAAGGATCGTGTGACACTGAAGACTGGAGTAATGATGCTGAAAATTCAGCTTTGATCACAGGAATACATTACATTTTACAATACACTCACCTAAAGGATTATTAGGAACACCATACTAATACTGTGTTTGACCCCCTTTCGCCTTCAGAACTGCCTTAATTCTACGTGGCATTGATTCAGCAAGGTGCTGAAAGCATTCTTTAGAAATGTTGGCCCATATTGATAGGATAGCATCTTGCAGTTGATGGAGATTTGTGGGATGCACATCCAGGGCACAAAGCTCCCTTTCCACCACATCCCAAAGATGCTCTATTGGGTTGAGATCTGGTGACTGTGGGGGCCATTTTAGTACAGTGAACTCATTGTCATGTTCAAGAAACCAATTTGAAATGATTCGAGCTTTGTGACATGGTGCATTATCCTGCTGGAAGTAGCCATCAGAGAATGGGTACATGGTGGTCATAAAGGGATGGACATGGTCAGAAACAATGCTCAGGTAGGCCGTGGCATTTAAACGATGCCCAATTGGCACTAAGGGGCCTAAAGTGTGCCAAGAAAACATCCCCCACACCATTACACCACCACCACCAGCCTGCACAGTGGTAACAAGGCATGATGGATCCATGTTCTCATTCTGTTTACGCCAAATTCTGACTCTACCATCTGAATGTCTCAACAGAAATCGAGACTCATCAGACCAGGCAACATTTTTCCAGTCTTCAACTGTCCAATTTTGATGAGCTCGTGCAAATTGTAGCCTCTTTTTCCTATTTGTAGTGGAGATGAGTGGTACCCGGTGGGGTCTTCTGCTGTTGTAGCCCATCCGCCTCAAGGTTGTGTACATTACTGTTAAACAGTAATGTACAAAAAAAATCTTCATAATCTTTCATTAAAAATGTAATAACTTGCAATGCCCTCCTATTTTACAACCACCTTGCTCTATTCTGGCCCGTAACCTTGCTCTATTCTAGCCACTTTTCACAATCCAACCAATTCCAAAACAATTACTTTTCTTGAATATCCTATTGAGAAATTCAACAAAATAAAATGGGTTCACACCGATTCTACACTACAGGTGCCTAATAAATTAATACTAAAAAAATTATTGCAAAATTATGTCTACTCACTCACATGACATGAAGAATAACTAGTAACTTTTCCCAATACACACATTATACAGCAGCCACATGGCTGACTTTAAAGGATGTGACACACCAAGACGACGTCAAAGAACTAGCGGCGACAAAAGCTGAACCGCAAAGCCCACAGCCAACTAGCACATGCGTTCTGCACCTGCGTGTAAGTCTATATCAGCAGTAGCAATAGTCTATATGCATCATTCAAAAAGAGAAACCAACACTAGGACTACAGATGTACAAACAGTAAACAACGCAGCGCTTGCTTACCATGTTGAATATCAATCATGCTGATCACTTTCTTCATTCCAGTCGGCTCATGTTGTTATGAAAATATTTGTGCATTGGAATGCTTGGGTAAGATGATGTAAAATTAGAACAGCCCTCTGACTGTGGCTTCTTGACTTCTTTGCTCGCTTTCACATTTACTCTTGTGCTAAGGGCAATCTCACACTACAGGACTGTACCTGAATTGCTGTAATGCTCACTACACAATAAGGTTACTTATCATCGTCGTCTTGTAACTCTTGCCAGGCGCAAGCATCCCAGCAAACACAGAACATTCCCCAAATGTTCCCATATGGTTATTTCTTTGAGAACTAAATCTAGGAACGTTTTCTTTACATTCTAAAAAATGCTGGGTTAAAAACAACCCAAGTTGGGTTGAAAATGGACTAACCCAGCAATTGGGTTGTTTTTAGCAAACATTTAACCCAACCACTGGGTTAAAACAACCCATTCAGTAGGCTAAAACAACCCATTCAGTAGGCTAAAACAACCCAATTGCTCCAGTCCATTTTCAACCCAACCTAGGTTGTTTTTAACCCAGCATTTTTTAGAGTGTAGGTTCTTTTTTTTTTTGCAACATAAAGAGAACCTTCTCAGAATGTTCCCTGCGGGTTATTTTTAGGTTTAGGTTCTGAAATGTGTCATTTTTCATAAAGTATATTTTGCAGATACAGTTTATTAAAACCTGGATTAGATAAATCAGAATAACACATTATAATTTTCAGGTAAATCCAATTTTAGAGCTAAAAATATAAAGCCATGGTTGAGCTCAGTATGAAAAGCAAACAGATCATAAATACATGGATTTGATCACTCGTGCAATTTAAAACTGAACGGTCATTATGCTTTGCTGACTGGCTGACTAGGTGTATCAACCTCTTTATTGAATAATTGTTTATAATTAATATATATGAGAGTAAATAGTGTGATTTCAGAGAGATTCGAGATTTGTCTAATTGAAAGGAACATGAAGTTAGTCACATAATTGTAATTGTTGTTAATTTTTAATGTCTGTGAATAAAATTCATATTTTAAAAAAACATTGTGTGCAAGTCATTATTATTTGGCGCTTAATGGAAAATCCGTTACTGTGGTACAGTGATAAGTTACAAAATCTTACATATTAATGGATAAAATCAATCGTATTTAATCCTCCATATGACGGTTTATTCTATTTATTAAACAATAGTTAAAAACAAGACATGGCTTGTAGTACTGATTATTGATGTCAGTCATCTGTTTTCAATGCCACTTGTAATAGAATATGGAGAATATGTTAAATAAATATAATGAAAAGAGGTTACTAGAACATTAAGGTAATATTAGGGAATGTTACGGGAAGGTTAGGGCAACTTTCTGCACAAAAAAAAAAAAAAAAAGAAGTAAAAACTTTCCTGGCTAACCAAAAAACAAACGTCACAAATACATGTTTTGGGAATGTTCTGTGAACCAAAAATTGTTAGCAGGGATACTACGCAACAATGCTGACAAGATGCACAAACTACAAGACTCGAACAGCAGAAAAAAACACTCTCACATACTTTAAATTCACACGAGAAAGTTAGTTCCATCTTGTCATTGCATTGCACACGCTACAAGATCATGGCACATGGCGATAATATCAAACAGGTTTGAAAATATCGCAGCGTCTGTGACTGCTTGAGACAAGCTCAGATCTCGTCGCTGACCTGCTCATACTTTGGAAATCTGTCTGTGACAGCAAAATCCAACCAAAAGTCGTGTAGTGTAAGCTTGCCTTCTGCCTGCTACAGACTGTGCGATTTCGGCAATCCTATAAGATCATTACAATCGTGTGTTTGAAGCACAAACCAGCAGTTTCCGATTTTGGTCAGCAGCCCTAGAAAAAAGGTTGCACAACACTCGCACAAATGCTCCCGAATCATATGCGACCGAAATGGTAGCAATTTCGAGCCTTGGAGTTAGTATAGAAGAATAAAACGTCATCAGCATGCGTAATCAAATAGAGCAAGATGAATCACACTGGCAATTGTGGTTTTTATGTGCGCTGAAAAAAAGAGGAGAAAACGAAAGAGGAGAATATGGACTAAGGAAATGAGTAGGACTGAGTATTGAGTTTGATGCTTTTTAGGTACCGACCGAATTGCCTTGATACTATAGAGTATCGTAAAAGGTCTTATTGTTCGATACCAAATTTCGATACATAAGGGGTTAATCTTGTCACCAGCATGCAGCATGATTGGCTGTGGTGGAAAAAACAGTTTACGGCGGTTATGCCCCAAGGCTGTAGTGTGTAAACCCCATCTGCTGTGCATTACGGCTCCGACACGGCCACCGGAGCTGATCGCGTCCACTCTAGTCGATGCTTCCGTTTATACCGGCCGCAGCACAAGGACAGAACAAAACCTCGTCGGAGCCGTGATGCTCTGCAGACGATTGCAGTGTAAATAGGGGGTAAGTGCCCCAACCCACACAGATGGAAAAGATGTGGAAAAGATCAAATATTGTGGCTACATTTTACCAGGCTCAAGCTTTATGTGTGCGCTTGAGCGTGAGGCATATATTCCACCCCCCAGTAGCCCCCTGTAGCTGCGTTTACATGGACCCTAATAATCTGATTGTAATTGGACTAGTAGCACAATCGGAATAAAAAAAGTCACATGTAACTATGTCAACTGGAATTAACTGGCCATATCTGGCCATGTAAACATAGCTACTGTACGACGTTTAGGAGCCACTTTCATCTGAGACAGCCTAAAATCATACAATGTGTACCGGGCATTAAGCTGAACAGCCAATTAGAGTTCTCTCTCACACTGACGAAGCTAATACCAACGGATGCCGATTCAACATGCTCAAATGGCCAAAATGCCCTGATAGACTAGAGCGCAAAAACTGGACCGACACGATGGTCAGTAAAATTACCAACCACTAATAAGTGACTTCAGTTCAGCCGAGTGCAAGAGTTCAGTCGGAGCTTAGTTTAATCATTCACTGCTACTGGAGTGTGTCTGTCACTCAACAGTTCGAACACTGAAAACACATTCCTGGAAATGTCATAGCATAATCCAGCCTGACACTAAAATATTCTCATCAGCCTGGTGCTGCTGATAATCTGAGCAGTGTGCACAATCATTATTAGTCAGTTGTGGACTATATAGCATATATTAGAGGTCGACCTATGTGAGATGATACTGAAACAAACATCTGGAGAGCAACGTAGTATATAATACAATTTAACTACAGTAAATGAGATGTATACTGAAAGTCAATGTGCCAAATCCACTGATAAGGCAACAAGTAGATTGTGGAACTGATATGAAGGTTAACTAACACTTCTGTTAATCTGTGAACCAGCCCTGGTTATTGGTGATAATGTCAAAATGACCAAATATTGGCCAATTTATCAGTCTGGTTAGAATATTTGAGTATCCCTAGAAACACTCAACACAATCAAATATATGTAAAGACTGGTTTAGACTGATCTGCGAATGAATCCGAACTGATTCAACCAATTCACTGAAAAGAATCAACTCGAGAGAACGATTCACCCACAAATTGCACATCACTAAAGAGGTTATGCATTGACGTCACTTTCCCGCCGGAACACGGCCCCTCAGCTGGACTGAGTGTCAGAAGAGCTGCTGCATGACTGGCTTTAATAGGGGAAAACGCAAGTAAAGCAAACGATTATCAGTTTAAACTAAAGGTTAGACTCGATATAGTGTTCCTTACAGCTTACCAAAGATCCAGTGATCCATGGATATTGACATGCATTCATGTTTCCTGACATTTATATGTATCTGATTTCAACGCCCTGGGAAACACTTAAAGCAAATTTGCCTGTGAAGGCTTCATATAAATATAATATAGGTAGGTCTAAATCTGGGTGATCACTTATATCAATGTTATATATATCGTCCAGCCCTAAAACTGGTATAGCTTTTGTCCGTGTTTATTTTAAAACGTCCAATTATACACAAGACGGTAAATATTCAATTGATGAGTTGTCAATACAATATAACACAATACAATAAGGTATGATTTTACCTCAAAATTCAACATTTTGAGACAAAATGATAACGGAAAATCCATGTTTGGCTGCCTGGAGTCCAGTTGTTTCTGTGAATTGCAGCGATCCATTTGCTTCTCTTTTCAGTAGCTTTCAGCATTCTGCACAAATATACCTCAGGTTTCTTGTCAAATCTATTTGTGCTGTCAATCTCAAAGCTCTTTCCTGTTTTATATGGGTTTTTTGCTGCCTTCATGGTGAAACCCCAAAGCTGCCACTCTACGCAAACTATTTTTGTCACTCAGTGGGCATAACCGCGGTGACTACGACCAACAGCGACGTCACGTGCATACCCTCTATTGCAGTGATGGTATACCACGACATTTCCATATTTATGCTAAAATTTATTTACTATGGTATTTACAAGTTACATAAACATTGGTATCCCTTCAATATCATAAAGTACCATAGTGATACCATCATTGTCCAATGTTGAAGCATGTGTATTGTCTATACTCACCTGCCCCTTTTCTTGGACATGTTTCCAAAACCTCAAGCACGTCTAGAAAAGAAAAAATGACAGAATTATAGGTAAACCAACAGGTTTGCATGTTTTGGTTTATGGCATTTTGAGATTTTGGGCTATTTTGCTTTCACATCTTCTACTGGAAAGAAAACGCCCAAAATACACAGTGCTGGTAACCCTTTAGTATGGGAACACATGTTCACTATTAACTATGACTTTTGCCTCAATAAACTCCTATTTTACCCCCTTATTAATAATTAGCAGGTAGTTTTTGTAGCGTTTAAGTTTAGTGATTAAGGCATGCAGAATAAGGCATTAATATGTGCTTTATAAGTACTAATAAACAGACAATATCCTAGTAATATGCTAATAAGACACTAGTTAATAGCGAGACTTGAACCCTAAAATAAAGTGTTACCGAAGTGCTTGTTTTATTATGCATTTGTACACGTATTTGCATCTGTCAATTACAATACATATCTTTAAAGGCTGTTTCTTAAAATGAGTTTTCAGAAATCTCCACTTTTACAGTTTTATTCCTATCTATAGATTCTGAAGATTTTTCCACAGGAGTTGTTCAGTAAAAATGATCGCCTGATTTATTTTATTCCTAAAGACATGGAGGTTATTTTTATTGGAGTGATAAAAAGAGATATCCAACATCACTTCTGTAAAACTATGTCAACAAAGTGAAACAATAATTTGGAAGATTTCAAGGTTCAGATTTCTGTTCTGGAGATGCATGTTAATAATCAGATAATACCTCATTTGCATATTTAAACATAACTTTTCAGAAAACTTGTAATACAAAACAATTGTCTTACTGTAGTGTACTGTGATGTAAGCCACAAAATATGTAATTTTTCACAGCTAGATGTCGTGTATTCAAAGCAAAGGCGTAGCTTGATGAAGCCTTGATTTCACAGAGCTTTTATTCTGCCGCAGGCGAGCGCTTTCCGCTTCTTCCACTCGTGTGTGTGGTAACGCAGCGCTGTTTATCATATTACACACATTTGAGATGTTTACATTTCACTGCCGCTTGTATATTCTGTATATAACTGTGTATGTGACAAATAAAACTCTTGAATCTTGAAAATTATGTTATAATGCTACTCTGTGCGTTCGCTCGACGGCTACTGAGACACTTGTTCACACTGCAGTAATCGATATTAGGCATGGTAAAACATGGTACTCGCGGGAAAACAAGAAAACCAGATTTAAACAATAAGACTAACTGTGTTGAGCTGTATTATGTACAATGATTAGTTTTCTGTCCATGAATGTCTCCAGTTGCTCGTCTGTCTAATAAAACACATAATATATTAAAGTGTCTCTGGTGTTTCTATGGTTTCTACAAAATAAAATCGAAAAAACGATGGTAACTCAGGTATGATGTCATCGATAGGCGACGCAAAGACACGCTCCGTGTCCTGATTAAAATTGCTTATTTCTCTGGATTTAAACATTCTTGGAAACATTTGGGATAATGTAAGTACACAAGTCAACAAAATATATAACATTGTTTTGGGGTATTTTAATCCAAAAATCTTACACATTGTGCCTTTAATCAAATGGGGATGATATCGGTTAACCTGAAATGTTTTCCCTATCCCTATACCCTTGGCTTTATTAGAATATCATTAGAATGTGTTTAGGGTTAAGAGCAACAAAACACACGACACAACTGCAGACAATACTTTCATTTCAGCATAAAGAAACTGATGGGAGTGTCAGCATATGGTGGCTGACCACATGATTTTGACAGCTCCATTCAGTCCTAAACAACATTGTTCATGTTACAATGTTTCAAGTGTTGTTACTCAGGTGTGAGCTGTGTGCGTTACATATGGAACGCCACGTTGTCTTTTGTTATTTTGTAGCGTTGCTATATTAATCTGGCCTCTGATTGGACAATGACTCAACAGCGCCCGTGTTGCATAATTACGTCGAATCTGCGGTATGTATTCATGTGTTTATGGTTTAATATCGTGTTAAAGTTGAAGTGAAATCCACACAGAACACGAGACGTCCACAATATTGCGGCATAACAGAGGCCGGTTTATTTCTCATGTCTTAATGGTGCAGGCTGTGCTGTTTCTACATATATCACCCAAAATATAACATTCACATCATAACTAACATGTCAGACATCAGTAATGCAAGTAAACGAGTGTTTAGAGTCTACACAAAGACACAAAATCGGGTCGTTTCGCTGCTTCACATGGAAAACACCAACGCAGCTATAAAACGCTGTCGTCTCTGTCCTTTGCGCAACCGGCAAAGTCCGCTTTACCTTCACGTTTTATCTTCATACACACTCTGTACATGTGTCTTTGTATAAATCGAAAGAAAAGCAAGATTACCTGGCCTCTATTTTCATGTCTATGATGGACTTCCCTCTGCAGAGATCCTCATGTATAATGCTCGTCCAGACGTCAGGCAACAACCTGGCACGGTTGGTTTAAACTACAACTCCCTGAGTGCATTGTCTGAGAGAGTAGCGCAAATAGTAGGAAGTGCATTCTGGGAAATGTAGTTGAGGGTGTGAAAGGGGCGGACACGCATTCTTCCTGTGTCCGACTGCAACTGTGATTATGATAAAATAAAAACCAGCTATTACAAGGAGTTATTAACGAGACACTAGCATAAAAGCCATGAGAGATGATAAAATCTCTCCGGATGTCATTATGAATCGAAAATGTTTACTACTTTTATCAGCATTTTACGGAACTACAATTCCCAAGATGCACCAAGACTTTCCTTTGTCATTCCTTCGCTCAGCTTTGGAGGAAAGGGCCTTTGCTTTATTCAAAGGGTCTCTTTTTGTGTTTCAGAATGTGTGCATATGTTGAAATAAGCGTTAGGATGCTTAAAAATTTATGTTTAATAAAATATTCACCATGTTCAAATATGGATAATTGAATTACGTAGTATTACATCAGCCTATGCATGTCATATAATTCGATCTAAAGGATCAATTTTTTCATATAAGCCTGTATATTCTTAAAAAATGAATAGTTGTATTAAGCCATTAAAAATTATAATCCCCAAAAATGTGTTTTACATTGGCATTGGTCACAGCTCAATAGATTTATGATGGGTTTTTTAAGAGGTAAAACTGTTTAAAATAAGACTTTGCAAGGTATAGTTTGAGGCTAAACCCTTTTTGTTGGTTTGTTATACTAATGGTATTATGATTCTACTCGTTAAGCAAAGCAGCTTTGCATATTTCATTTTGCATACCTGAAACTGAAAGCCATGCATGTTCTGAAATGACACTTCTTGAATCCACACCATTGGCCATTGGACTGCAATGCTTTGGATCAGGGGCCACTGCAGTATTGACTATTCTCCACAAGAGGGCATTAGTGCTCCACCCTCAGATCAACAGGACAGCACCGACACATAGAAACTTACCAAAAGCAGGAAACATGTCCTCATTCACAGTTCTTCCTGTTGCAAGGCATTATTGTAAAAAATTAAATTAGAACACTCCCCCAAAGGTTTAAAGTGACTGAACTGATGTATGTGTTACTCAACACCAGTGATTAAAACAGCTGGTTTTTGTTATACAAAGATCATATAAAAATAATTTCAGGTCATATGTACTATTTCGCATGAGTTTGATGATTAGTTAATTCTGAACACAACCACATGCCCAATTATAATAGGGTGTGTGTGTGTGTGTGTGTGTGTGTGTGTGTGTGTGTGTGTGTGTGTGTGTGTGTGTGTGTGTGTGTGTGTGTGTGTGTGTGTGTCATTAAAAAACAAAACAAAAAACAGCTGTTTTAATAGGGATCTGTAGACTTTATAGCCACAATGAGAGCAAATGAAATTGACACAGAATTTCTGAAATTAAATAAACTTATTTTGCATAATATTTTCTTATAATTCACTGACTACTGGATTCTAGGCCTGTACTGATCGTTTTGCACGGTGTGTTTGTGTGTGTGAACGCTTGTCTTTGCAGCGTTGTCTTATTTTCACTTTTTCCATTTCCGTAACTTCAGGTCCTTATGACAAGAGGTTTTGACTTTTAATCATTCCCAGGATATAAATTATTGATATCAACAATTAAATTTTCACTAGTTAAAATGCTCATTATTTATATCAGGAATTAGATTTCCACTAGTAACAATGTTCATTCTTGATATCAACAATGACGTCATCACTCGTAGAAATACCAAGAATCAAATTTCAAATTTCATATAGTAAAAACTATAATTCTTGATATCTGTAAATGGAACATTTATTCATTCACAGGATATTAATTATTGATAAACAATTGAATTTCAACTAGTAAAAATCAGTAATTGTATTTTCACTTGTGAAATGTCACCATAGACTGCCATTCAAATTCAATTCTTGATATCAATATAATTTCAGATATCTAAAATGGCTTTCTTACTTGTAACAATCACATTCATGATATCAGAAATTAACATTGTCACTAGTAGCAATTCAATTGTTGATATCAAGAATTCATATCCTGGGAATGAATAAAAGTCAAATCGGCTTGCCATAAGGACCTGAATGCTGAGCAATGAATCACTCGATGAGTGAAGATCCGCTGGGATTTGAAGGATGTCTCATGTCTCATGTCTCTTTACAGTCTGAGTCAGACATGTTTACAGGCCTTGCGCAATTCTCAAAATACCTCAGACAGCGCCAACCAAATCCTCATCCTGTGTGGTTTTCTTCATCCTGCTAATAAAAATGCAGTTACTGCCATATTGGAGGTCTAGTCGAGGTCTACCACCATCCTCCATAAAGCGACTCAGAGTCATCAGAACAACGACGGGCAATAAGACCGTTTTCCTATAGGGCGGTGGATCTCAATAAACTACAAACTGCTCCCTGCATGAAATGTGCACTTGGATGCATCATTGGAAAATACTGCACTGCTTCTACATGAGTCCTAAATGTTGCAATCTGATTCATATATATGTGTAACAAATGTCCACTGAAGGCAAGCTTAGATGAACCCATGTGCAGCTTTATTTACAAAACCAAGATAAACAAGGACTAGACATGACTACACTCTAAAAAATGCTGGGTTGAAAATGGACTAACCCAGCGATTGGGTTGTTTTAACCCAGCGGTTGGGTTAAGTGTTAAAACAACCCATCATTTTTTAGAGTGTAGAAACAGACTTGACTTTGACTTTGACTTTGACCTTGACCTTGACCTTGACCTTGAACAAGGACCATGGCAAACATGAGGGCTTAAATACACACAGACTAATGACTAGACAAGGGACACCTGTTAACAATGATCAAACAATGAACCAATGACAACATGACACAAGAACACATGAGGGAATCACATGACAAACTAAGAAACTTGACAGTGAACATGACAAAATAAGAACATGAAACATGAACAAACCCCAAACACACTGTGACAATATGTTGACATGTATATTAGGCCTACATGTATTTCAACTACCAGAACCAGAACAAGAACCACCACATTAATGATCACAGGAGCTCTTGGCCGTTTGTGCCTTGACATATGAAAAGAAAGCTGTTTATATGTCAGAAGAGATTTTTCAGCAAATATTCATTACGTTAAAGGCAGGGTAGTTGATTTGTTCCAGAAATGTTTTTTGTTATGCTGGTTGAAAGTCTCTTCACATCCTGATAGCAATCACTAAGTTAAGTGGTCTAAATTTATATACACCGATCAGGCATAACATTATGACCTAAAATTGTGTTGGTCACCCTTTTCAAGAGTTTTATTTGTCACATACACAGTTATATACAGAATATACAACCGGCAGTGAAATGTAAACAGGTCCGCTCCATGGACAGTGCAAATTCACAGTTAAAAACACAAGGAAGAAATTATAATAGAAATAGGATATAAAAAAAGTACTCTCTCTATATATATATATGTCTATATCTGTAGAATTATAAATAATCAAGTCAAGAGAAAAAAGGTAACAAATAAGGATAAAGTGGAATAAAATAATTGAAGTAGACTTTGCAGTGAGTAAACTGTAGACTTATAAATATGTGGTTAACAAATGTATAAAGAGTATAATGTGCAAAGAGGTTTATAACAGGTTGTTACACAGTAACAACGAGAACAGAAAGTGCAGTGCAATGTCAGTGTATCGATGTTTATCCTGGACGTGAAGTCACGTGATGTTAAGTGACTGAGTTCAGGAGTCTGATGGCCTGGGGAAGAAGCTCCTCCTGAGTCTCTCAGTTTTGGCCATCAGGCTTGAAGCGCTTACCAGATGGTAGCAGCGTGAAATGAGGGTTTGCAGGGTGATTAGAGTCCTTGATGATCTTGGTAGCTCTACCTTTGCAGCGTTTGGTGTAGACGTCCTGCAGAGACGGGAGAGCTGACCCTGAGATACGCTCGGATAAGCGCACGACTCTTTGCAGGGCTTTGCGGTCATGACTGGTGCTGTTCCCATACCACGCTGTGATGCACTGAGTTAAAACACTTTCTATCGCCCCTAAATAGAAAGTTTTCAGGATAGCTGGTGAAACCCTGAATTTCCTCAGCTGGCGCAGGTGGTACAGTCTTTGCCTGGCTTTTTCACCTGTGTCTGAATGTGAGCAGTCCAGGTCAGGTCCTCGGAGATGTTTACTCCCAGGTACTTGAAGCTGCTCACTCTCTCTACTGGTGACCCGCTGATCATGAGGGGGAGTATGTCCGTTGCTGTCTCTTCCTGAAGTCCACAATCATTTCTTTGGTCTTGCCAACATTCAGAGAGAGACAGTTGTCCTGGCACCATGATGTTAGATGCTCCACCTCGTCCAAGTATGCCGTCTCATTGTTGTTGGAAATGAGGCCCAGGACAACAGTATCATCAGCAAATTTGATGATAGAGGTGGAGCTGTGTGTGGACAAACAGTCATGCGTGTAGAGAGAGTAGAGCAGGGGGCTCAGGACACAGCCCTGTGGAGCTCCCACACTCAGGAGATGGAGGTGGAGGTGGACTGGCCTATTCTCACCACCTGAGGCCTGCCAGTGAGGAAGTCCTCAATCCAGTGGCAGAGAGAAGGATTCAGGCCGAGATCCAGGAGTTTGGAGGTTAGCTTGGTGGGAACTATGGTGTTAAAGGCTGAGCTATAGTCAATAAATAGCAGTCTTACGTAGTTCCCACTTTTGCTGTCGATGTGAGTGAGGGAGGAGTGGAGGACATGAGAGATGGCATCTTCAGTCGATCTATTGGGACGATAGGCAAACTGAAGAGGGTCCAAAGTGTCAGGAATGAAGGCGCAAATGGTGTTTTTAATGAGTCTCTCAAAGACCTTCATGACTATAGACGTGAGAGCCACTGGACGATAGTCATTTAGGCAAGAGGGTTTACTGTTCTTAGGGACAGGGATGATGGTGGATTTTTTGAAGGAGGTGGGGACCACAGATGTAGCGAGGGACTCATTAAAGATGGATGTAAACAACCCGGTGAGCTGATCAGCACAGGACCGCAGAACACGACCTGAGATACCATCTGGCCCGGCAGCTTTCCTGACGTCCACACGCTTGAGTGCTCTCCGAACTTCATCCTCCGAGACAGAGATCACGTGATTGTTGCTGCTCTGAGTAATTTCCTCTAACGCGCCACTTGGCGGAGTCGCGTTGCCGCGGTTACAGTCAAAGCGAGCATAGAAAGAGTTTAACTCGTTCACAAGCAACGGATCAGCGCTCCCCTCTGCAGAGGATTTAGATCCAAAGGAGCTGCCAAAGGAGATCCAAAGGAGTTGTTTTGCTGCCAAAACAACCCTCCACTAGACCCCTGAAGGTGTGCTGTGGTATCTGCCACCAAGATGTTAGCAGCAGATCCTTTAAGTCCTGTAAGTTGCAAAGTGGGCCCTCCATGGATCAGACTTGTTTGTTCAGCACATCCCACAGATGCTCAATTGGATTGAGATCTGGGGAATTTGGACAAGTCACTAAGTAAAAGGGACTAAAAGGTACTATTAGGCTACTTACTAAGTAATATAATTAATTTTCCTATGTAATATTGTAGGTGATTTTTGTAGAGATGTAGGCACGGTACATTAATATAGAACTCAATAATATCATCTATATTAGCTTTTTTACACAGCTTGTTCCTGGTTAAATTTTTTTTTTGTTTGTTTTTTGTTTTTTATGTCCATCACTTTATTTTATCACTCACCTGCTCTTTCAATGACTTCTACATATAAGTTCTGTCTTCAAGCGGATCAGTCTGGGTTTGGTTCTTGTGGTGTTTTCAGGGTCACTGTGAGCCTCTGTGTCACAGCAACAGTGTTAAAAGGAAATAGCATCTTTAAGTCTCTGTGCAGAAATGCTGCAGTGTAAATGTTCCCCCAGGCCATCAAACACCAACCAGCCTTGATCTTGCAGGAAAAAAATGGCGGGTGGGGTGGGGGGAGGACAGTTCCCAGCGGGAAAAATACGTTCTTCTGAAAGCTGTTTACATAAATAAATGTGGTGAGTTGTAACGTGTGGCTTCTAGCACGCACAACGATGAAGATGCAATGTATGAATGTAAGCCTTTATTAAAATAAACACACACAGACGATCATAAGAGCAAACATTAATAACAAAAACCACACTTAATGTTAACAAAAACTGACCAGGAGCAAACAAAGGAAACTAAACAAGACACAGGTGGCAATAATGAGTAGCTATATTAGAAACCATGACGACTAACAAGGAAGGAAGACAGGCAATCAGGAAACAGGGAAAAATCAAACCAAAACACAACAGAAACAAACATGACCCTGACAATCTCTCTCTCTCTCTCTCTCTCTCTCTCTCTCTCTCTCTCTCTCTCTCTCTCTCTGTCTCTCTCTCTCTCTCTCTCTCTCTCTCTCTCTCTCTCTCTCTCTCTCTCTCTCTGTCTCTCTTTCTCTTTCTCTCTCTCTCTCTCTGTCTCTCTCTCTCTCTCTCTCTCTCTCTCTCTCTCTCTCTCTCTCTCTCTCTCTCTCTCTCTCTCTCTCTCTCTCTCTCTCTCTCTGTTCATTCCAAGGTTGGAACAGGATCATGTGACCAGGAGAACCCATACAAGCGTACTATCTCTTGAGAACCGCTGGACAGAAATAGACCACCTCCTTCACTCTCTGTCTCCCTCTCCTGTGCCATTTCTGTCTGTCGTTACGGAGGGTATTTGTCTTCCCATTGGGTCGTCCTCTGTGCACGCCCACCCTTTCATTCTCAACCTCCTTCATCATTGGATGTTCCTCTGCGTGCGGCGGGTCGGTGTGCATACCGTATGATTAATGTAACATTGCATGTGTTTGCCTTCTATATCCGCAGGGCAGACCCACCCCCATCCCTCTCTCACAGACACGCCGTCCTATAGCAGGGATGGATATAGGATGAGGTGTGTGATTGATTGGATGGGAGGGGAAAACGCTCCCTAAAGATCTGATCCAGATTCTCACGGTGACTTCCTAGTGTTTCCTCACATGGTAGTAGCATGTTATTGGACACGTTAATATTTTGAAATATTTTGTAACATTATAAATGTCTTTACTATAATTTTTGATCAATTTAATGCGTCCTTGGTGAATAAAAGTATTAATAAAAAAAAAAAATTTGAAATAGTTCCAAAGTAAAATTGCAAAATAGAATAGAAAACAGTTATTTTAAAGGGATAGTTCCCCCCAAAATGAAAACTCTGTCATCATTTACTCATCCTCAAGTTGTTCCAAACCTTGTATGAGTTTCTTTCTTCTGTTGAACATAAGAGAAGATATTTTGAAGAATGTTGGTAACCAGACAGTTGACAGAAGCCATAGTATTTTTTTTTCCTACTATGGATGTCAGTGGCTACCATTGAATGTCTGCTTACCAACATTCTTTCAAATATCATCTTTTGTGTTCAACAGAAGAAATAATATCTCACAATATTACTGATTTTTATTGATATTTGATCAATTAAATGCAGCCTTGGTGAGCAAAAGATACTTCTTTCAAACACATTAACAACTCGTTCATCACTCTTAATGCTTCATTTAAACTATCGCATTCAATTTTAAAAAGAAAACATTTGACAAAATCTCCTGATATCATAACCAGTGGATCAGTATATTTGTCTGTGTCAGCCGATTCTGTGTCAGGTAATTATTTTTGTGACCTTGCATGTGTGCATTTTTATTTGGTTGTGCAATGTCAGGTTTGAATAGGAAAAAAAAACAACCTGCAACCGCATAGCAGCACATTAAAATCCACCCGGGAAACCTTAGAAACCAAATAGCAACACCCTTGCACTGGATTATTACATATTTGACATACTTGCATAGTTATTTTACTGCTTATATCAATCAAAACACATGCTTGCACACACAAAAATAATGAAAATTCACACTCAACACAAACTTTGAATGAACTCATGGTCTGTAAGTCTCTCCCTCCCTCCCTCCCTCTCTCTCTCTCCCTCCCCCTCCCCCTCTCTCCCTCCCTCTCCCTCTCCCTCTCCCTCCCTCCCTCTCTCTGTCTCTCTCTCTCTGTCTGTTCTTGTCCCACAGTGGGTGTTGATGCTAAATTGAGGTTATTTATCCTGCTCTTCGCACGTCTGTAATTAGCATGGATGTTTTTAACTCTTAATTTATCGCTTGTCAGAAAACGTGTCCAAGACAAATTTTTTCTACCTTCTGAAATTGAGCACACAGTCGTCCACACCTAATGCAACTGTTTTCAGGTCACATGCATGTTTATGATTAGTACACGTCAATAAAAATGATGAAAAACTACACCAGTATGTTGAATGCCAGGTCATTACTATGTGGTTGCTAAGCTGTTTTAGCATGTTGCTATGCATTTGCTACAGGGTTTTCCATGTGATTCCTAAAATAAGGGTAGGGGGTGGACAATATAATTTATCAGCCAAAAATCAACTAAAAGTAATAGTGCATAGCATTTCTTCTCAACAAGACAAATGATTTGAGGAATCATTCATGTCTGGAACACAAATGCTGCAGGATGAGTTACATGCTGCAGCTCAATTATTAGAGTTAGAGGTTTGAAATACAGTGGCAAAGAGAGCTGCAACTAAAGAAAACACATGCAAATAGAAAAAAACACGCTGCAAAAGTAACGCACTGCAAATACTCACAATACAACCAAATACATAAATGTGCTGCAAAAACTCACAACGAACGTACATATAATCAGGATGTTAAAATAAAAAACGTACCTTTCAGGTGATCGACAACACCACTGATGAGTAGACATTGAACAATAAGCATGTCACAGTTGTGTTAGATTCCGTTGTGGTCTGTGGTCTGTGCTATTTCCAGCGCTTTTTATTTTTTTGTATTTGGTTGCATTGTGTTGTCAAAATGATGAAGATGTTTTTTTAATTTGCTGGTGTTTTTTTTCTATTTACATGTGTTTTCTTCAGTTGCAGCGTGATGAGTTTTGTGCTATTTGAAGCATGATTCTGTATTTGGTTGAGTTGTGAGTATTTACAACATGTTTCTGTTTGTAGTTGCTTTGTGAGTATTTGTAGCATTTCTATGTTTGGTTGCTTTGTGAGTATTTGTAGCATTTCTGTGTTTGGTTGCTTTGTGAGTATTTGCAGTGCATTTCTGTATTTGGTTATGTTGTGAGTGTTTATAGCATTTCTGTATTTGGTTGCGTTGTGAGTATTTGCAGCGTGTTTCTGTATTTGGCTGCATTGTGAGTATTTATAGCATTTCTGTGTTTGGTTGCTTTGTGAGTATTTGCAGTGCATTTCTGTATTTGGTTGCATTGTGAGTATTTGCAGTGCGGTTCTGTATTTGGTTCCGTTGTGAGTATTTGAAGCACATTTCTGTATTTGGTTGCATTGTGAGTATTTGCAGCGTTTTCTGTATTTGGTTGCATTGTGAGTATTTGCAGCGCGTTTCTGTATTTGGTTGTGTTGTGAGTATTTGCAGTGTGTTTCTGTATTTGGTTGTGTTGTGAGTATTTGCAGCGTGTTTCTGTATTTGGTTGTGTTCTGAGTGTTTGCGGTGTGTTTCTGTATTTGGTTGCGTTGTGAGTATTTGCAGCGCGTTTCTGTATTGGGTTGTGTTGTGAGTATTTGTAGCGTTTCTGTATTTGGTTGCGTTGTGAGTATTTGCAGCGTGTTTCTGTATTTGGTTGTGTTGTGAGTATTTGCAGCGTGTTTCTGTATTTGGTTGTGTTGTGAGTATTTGCAGCGTGTTTCTGTATTTGGTTGCTTTGTGAGTATTTGCGGTGTGTTTCTATATTTGGTTCCATTGTGAGTATTTCCAGCGTGTTTCTGTATTTGGTTCAGCTGTGAGTATTTGCAGCGTGTTTCTGTATTGGGTTGTGTTGTGAGTATTTGTAGCGTTTCTGTATTTGGTTGTGTTGTGAGTATTTGCAGCGTGTTTCTGTATTTGGTTGTGTTGTGAGTATTTGCAGCGTGTTTCTGTATTTGGTTGCTTTGTGAGTATTTGCGGTGTGTTTCTATATTTGGTTCCATTGTGAGTATTTCCAGCGTGTTTCTGTATTTGGTTCAGCTGTGAGTATTTGCAGCGTGTTTCTGTATTGGGTTGTGTTGTGAGTATTTGTAGCGTTTCTGTATTTGGTTGTGTTGTGAGTATTTGCAGCGTGTTTCTGTATTTGGTTGTGTTGTGAGTATTTGCAGCGTGTTTCTGTATTTGGTTGCTTTGTGAGTATTTGCGGTGTGTTTCTATATTTGGTTCCATTGTGAGTATTTCCAGCGTGTTTCTGTATTTGGTTCAGCTGTGAGTATTTGCAGCGTGTTTCTGTATTGGGTTGTGTTGTGAGTATTTGTAGCGTTTCTGTATTTGGTTGCGTTGTGAGTGTTTGCAGTGTGTTTCTGTATTTGGTTGTGTTGTGAGTATTTGCAGTGTTTTTCTGTATTTGGTTGCTTTGTGAGTATTTGTAGCGTTTCTGTATTTGGTTGCGTTGTGAGTATTTGCAGTGTGTTTCTATATTTGGTTCCGTTGTGAGTATTTCCAGCGTGTTTCTGTATTTGGTTCAGTTGTGAGTATTTGCAGCATGTTTCTGTATTTGGTTGTGTTGTGAGTATTTGCAGTGCATTTCTGTTTTTGGTTGCGTTGTGAGTATTTGCAGAGCGTTTCTGTATTTGGTTATGTTGTGAGTATTTGCAGCATGTTTCTGTATTTGGTTGAGTTGTGAGTATTTGCAGCATGTTTCTGTATTTGGTTGCGTTGTGAGTATTTGCAGCGTTTCTGTATTTGGTTGTGTTGTGAGTATTTGTAGCATTTCTGTGTTTGTGTGCGTAGTATTTGCATGCGTTTTCTTCAGTTGCAGCGCTTTGAGATTCTCTCTCCCACCATATTGATCACACCATGAGCAATAGTAATACTTGAGCAAACACCAATGTCTGGGGAGGTTTTACATCTTTCTGTAGCAGAACTAAAAAATCAAAAGCTACTCTTGGAATACTCATGTTTCAGACACAAAAAATGGCTTCAATGGTAGCCTATGTCAGAAGACACCAGCCCTCTTCAAACATGTTCATTTTCTTGTCGTCTCCTGACAAGTTTCTACAGATGAAAGGTTCACATGGTGAAATTCTGTTGCATTGAAAATGTAAATCATTTCTCATTAACTTGCATGGACTGGCCCACATGTGTCGGTGGTCTAGTCAGTCTACAGATGAATTTGCTTGTAATTACTCTCATTTGGGATATTCAGGAACGTTCTTACTTTGAAGCTTTGGTTCATTATTAGCTCTCGTGGTCTTCGGCCTCTTTATACAGATAATTTAACCTGTAACAAAAGCTCAGGGGACAGTTACCCAGTCATGTATGAAAACTAATTAAGCAAAGATGGGGATTATTTCTTAAGTCTCTGAGTGTTTGTATCGAATTGATGTGGACATTAAAATGAGAAACTATAAAAAGAGATAGTTTGCCCAAATATAACAGTTCTGTAATTTACTCATCATCATGTAGTTCCAAAACTGTAGAATTTTCTTCTGTGGAGCTCAAAATTATATACAGTTTACACTCTTTTTCAAAATGTTGGGGTTATTGTGAAATATTATTGCAATATTAATAATTTTCTAATTGAATATATTGTAAAATATAATTTATTCCTGTGATCAAAGCTGAATTTATCATCATTACTCCAGTCTTCCGTGTCACATGATACTTCAGAAATCATTCTCATATGAGGATTTGCTGCTCAAGTAACATTTCTTATTATTTTCAATATTGCTTAGTAATGTTGCTTAATATTCTTGAAAAATAAACTTGAAATAAATTTTTAGGATTCTTTAATGAATAGAAAGTTCAAAAGAACAACAATTATTTTGAAATGGAAATCTTAAGAACTATTGCTCTTTACTGTCACTTTTGATCAATGTTAATGCATCCTGAATAATAAGAGTATTATTATTTTTGTTTTTAAATCTTTATTAACACACAAATATACAGTGTATCCAGAAAGTATTCACAGCGCTTCAGTTTTTCCACATTTATGTTACAGTCTTATTCCAAAATGGATTAAATTAATTTGTTTTCCTCAATTCTACAAACAATATCCCATAATGACAATGTCAAAGAAGTTTGTTTGAAATCTTTGCAAATTTATATAAAAAAAAAAAAACGAAATAACATGTACATAAGTATTCACAGCCTTTGCCAGGACACTCAAAATTGAGCTCAGGTGCTCCTGTTTCAACTGATCATCCTTGAGATGTTTCTACAACTTAGAGTCCACCTGTTGTAAATGTAGTTGATTGGACATGATTTGGAAAGGCACACACCTGTCTATATAAGGTCCCACAGTTAACAGTGCATGTCAGAGCACAAACCAAGACATGATTTCCAAGGAATTGTCTGTAGACCTCCAAGACAGGATTGTATCAAGGGGGAAGGGTACAGAAAAAATTCTCCAGCATTGAAATTCCCAATGAGCACAGTGGCCTCCATCATCCTCTTTGGCCTGAATGGCAAGCGTCATGTCTGGAGGAAACCAGGCACTGCTCATCACCTGGCCAATACCATCCCTACAGTGAAGCATGGTGGTGGCAGCATCATGCTGTGGGGATGTTTTTCAGCAGTAGGAACAGGGAGACTAGTCAGGATCGAGGGAAAGATAAATGCAACAATGTACAGAGGGCATCCTTGATGAAAACCTGCTCCAGAGCACTCTGGACCTCAGACTGGGACGAAGGTTCATCTTCCAAACAGGACAGCAACCCTAAGCACAGAGCCAAGATAACAAAGGAGTGGCTACGGGACAACTCTTTGAAAGTCTTTAAGTGGCCCGGCCAGAGCCCAGACTTGAACCTGATTGAACATCTCTGGAGAGATCTGAAAATAGCTGTGCATTGACGCTCCCCATCCAACCTGATGGAGCTTGAGAGGTCCAGCAAAGAAGAATGGGAGAAACTGCCCAAAAATAGGTGTGCCAAGCTTGTAGCATCATACTCAAAAAGACTTGAGGCTGTAATTGGTGCTTCAACAAAGCATTGAGCAAAGGCTGTGAATACTTATGCACATGTGATTTTTTGAGGAACATCACAAGCAATTTATCACAAGATAAATATGTGAAAGTTATATATTGATTTTTAGATATATATATATATATATATATATATATATATATATATATATATATATATATATATATATATATATATATATATATATATATATATATATATATATATATATATATATATTGGAAGTACAAATAAGATCTGAGGAAGATTTTCAGTGTATGACAATTTAAACACATTAAAAGTTGCATGAAGTACTTGATTCTATGGTCCATTTATAGCCTTTTTATATGCAAAAAATAATACAGGTTTGAAACAACGGGACCAGTAAATGATGACAGAATAGTTTCATTTACACACACAAACTATTTTTCTACTTCCAGCACAAACGCTGAATCATTGTTTGCAGTGCATCCGTCTGTCAGCGCTCTCTCTCTCTCTGTCTCTCTCTCTCTCTCTCTGTCTCTCTGTCTCTCTCTCTCTCTGTCTCTCTCTCTCTCTGTCTGTCTCTCTCTCTCTCTCTCTCTCTCTCTCTCTCTCTCTCTCTCTCTCTCTCTCTCTCTCTCTCTCTCTCTCTCTCTCTCTCTCTCTCTCTCTCTCTCTCTCTCTCTCTCTCTCTCTCTCTCTCTCTCTCTCTCTCTCTCTCTCTCTCTCTCTCTCTCTCTCTCTCTCTCTCTCTCTCTCTCTCTCTCTCTCTCTCTCTCTCTCTCTCTCTCTCTCTCTTTCTCTCTCTATTTATTTCTATTCTTACAGGTTCCAGCCTCAAAAAAAAACACCCACCTCGCCACCCTCCCAATCCGCAACACCCAGGCTGTCATGGGTAATTGAAGACCTGATATATTTATGCATCTGGATTTGGTTTTGGTAGAGACAGAGCTGGTGATTAGTGTCAGCACTAGAGGGCAGTGCCGAGTGTTTTGCTTCACATGTGGAGCAGGAGCAGGTGAGGCTTGGGTGGCTTCTATTTTCCATGCAGAAAGGCAGCATCAAGGTTTCAGTCTTCAGATAGATAGATAGATAGATAGATAGATAGATAGATAGATAGATAGATAGATAGATAGATAGATAGATAGATAGATAGATAGATAGATAGATAGATAGATAGATAGATAGATAGATAGATAGATAGATAGATAGATAGATAGATAGATAGATAGATAGATATGGATAGGACAGACAGACAGACAGACAGACGGATAGATAGATAGATAGATAGATAGATAGATAGATAGATAGATAGATAGATAGATAGATAGATAGATAGATAGATAGATAGATAGATAGATAGATAGATAGATAGATAGATAGATAGATAGATAGATAGATAGATAGATAGATAGATATGGACGGACAGACAGACAGACAGACAGACAGGACAGATAGATGTGACTTGCGTCCCAGGCCTTCATCAGATGAGGATAGTCCGGTGGATTCCCCGCTCAGATCCATGCGTTAGGGTGACAGGTCATTCTCAGTTCAGGTGTTGTCCTGCTCTCAGCACACCTGCTGTGGGCCACACGCGTCTCTGTGTAACCATCTGTGTGGTAGTACTCGCTCGCTGATTGATTCTGAGGTCCGTGACCCCTGCGAGAGGCAGCTGTGGGTTACGGCAGAGGTAGGAACACCTCCCAGATCTAAGCAACTTCCCCACGTTCCCAAAGGGAACTCAAAGGCCGTGACACACATTATCAGTCACATCACATGTGGACGGCACCAGCTGTTTAGAGGACACACCAGTACACAACAACAACAAAACAGGTGTAAGAAACAAAGTAATTATGCAGCTTCTTCGGAGTAGGTTAAATATTTTAAAAGTTATGTTTTTTCTTGTAGATCAGTGGTTCTCATATTCAGTAATAAACAATTCAAGAAACCTGTCTTATTATATGGCAGGCGTCAACAGTTGCTAGAGCAGGATTGGTCAGTAACATGTTGAAGGTGGGGCTTAGTGAACGCTCAGTTATCTCCTTTGGTTCAGTGACTTCATTCACCTCCAGGAGTGAAAGTGAATACATCCTCATACACGTCACCAGACTGACTCCCTCATGCACCTTCAGGAAAAATTACAGTACACATTTGCTTACAATCTCTATTTCTCCCCCTGTCCGCTGAACCGTCAAAAAGACAGAAAGGCCATCTGGCCCTGAAGATATTTTTTCAGGTTGTTTACAGCGAATACGGGCGGCTCGCAGCGATGCGTCTGTAATACATCATTAACTGATTGTTTTATGTTTAATTTGAATGGCTGTCACACTTTATCTGATGGAGGCAAGCATCACATAGCTGGCATCATCCATTTTAACATGGCTGACTGATCTTAAACAAAGCACATCTCACTCAGGGATAGCAAGGTCAAGCAAAGTGTGTGAGTTTGTGTGTGTGTGTGTGTGTGTGGTGTGTGAAGAGAGCAGCATATTCAAAACAAAGACTTATGATTCATCCATTGAGGCGTTGATGCATTAATGACGTCAAAAGTGAACTCAGAGCAAGCAATGAGCTTTTTCCTCCACAGAGACTCTGCTAAAGGAGGAAAGGCTCAGCAACTGGGTTTCGAATGAAACCGCATTCTGTTCCAGAGGCTATTTTCTTAAATACTGTAAAAAGCATTCAAATATTCTGGATCAGAACACCATATATTAAAGGGATAGTTCACCCCAAACTTCTGTCATTATTCACCTGTTGTTCCAAACCTGTAAGACTTTTGTTCATCTTCAGAACCTTTTTTTTATTTATTTTTTATAAAAAATCGTTACGCAGCACGTTTAAGGTTTTTCAAGAACCACCGAGATTCATTCTTGTATTACGCAGCACGTTTGAGCTTCGGCAAGAACCAATGAGGTTCATTCTCGTGTTACGCAGCACGTTTGAGCTTCGGCAAGAACCAGTGAGGTTCATTCTCGTGTTACGCAGCACGTTTGAGCTTCTGCAAGAACCAATGAGGTTCATTCTCGTGTTACGCAGCACGTTTGAGCTTCTGCAAGAACCAATGAGGTTCATTCTCGTGTTACGCAGCACGTTTGAGCTTCTGCAAGAACCAATGAGGCTCATTCTTGTGTTACGCATCACGTTTGAGCTTCCTCAAGAACCAATCAGGTTCATTCTCGTGTTACGCAGCACGTTTGAGCTTCTGCAAGAACCAATGAGGCTCATTCTTGTGTTACGCATCACGTTTGAGCTTCAGCAAGAACCAATGAGGTTCATTCTCATGTTACGCATCACGTTTGAGCTTCCTCAAGAACCAATGAGGTTCATTCTTGTGTTACGCATCACGTTTGAGCTTCCTCAAGAGCCAATGAGGTTAATTCTTGTAAGGAGCGGTTTTACTGCTAAGACAAAAGCTGAGATCCAACGCCCTGACCAAAACCCTCTCCCCCTCTCTACCTCCCTTTCCCCCCTTCCCCCTGATTCAAGTCACAGAATGCAGATATACTACATATGATTTATCTTCTGAATCTATTGTTTTATCCCTTTCATGTCTGGTGTCTTTTTAAAGGTCACAGTGCGATTGGTAAAATGGTCTCAACATCACTGAAGTCACTGGTAGGGTTAGAAAGATTGAAACATATGAGAATTGTGTTCTCTTTTTGAGTGGTCTCTCCAAAGATATCTGATCCGCTCCCCCAAACTAGGTGTTTGTGTTGCAAATATTTACAACCCTTTGTTCTGGTCTGGGTATTTAAGGAAGGGTAGCAGGGCTGCCATTTGGGAACATTCTGTAGACAGAAGCCCCATGCAGTGTTGTGTCTGTGTCATAAGAGACACGCACACACACACTGTATGTAGTGTGCCAGATATGACTCTTTGAAACTATTTTCATATTACTTGGTAATGGTATTTTATATTCTAATGCTGAAAGTTGTGTACCATGGATTCATGTTTCATTATGTTCTTTAAGTTCTGTCTGGCCAAAATAAATGTTAATCTTGATTTATTCTGTATTATTCTGAAACCATTTCTTCTAGTATTGATCAATCCGGAGTCCTTTATTTCCGCAATTCTTTTGCCAGAATAGATCAAACCGAGGAGCCCTGACTGAAGCATGGAGCGCAGCATGCGGGATAATCTGATTTCTGACTATTACTGTATTAGCAAGTTGCAGCTTTCGTGACTATTACTAAAATTACACTTTCTGTTGAGAAAGCATGTGCGACCATTTAAAGGTAAAATATTCACTCTGTAATCCTCTGACTAATATCAGAACTGGGTTGTGATCGTGGGCGGGCGAAACCGGACGCTTCGTTCCTGTGCGATATCGGGTCCCTTGATGAACGAATATTTGAAATTAAGAGATACTAAGAAAAATCAACGATCTAAATTAAATCACAACTAAAATTATGATCAGCTGTTAAGTTACAAATGTAACAAAGGTAACAAAGTTACAAAGAATTGGAGTCAAATAAAATTATTCATGGAGTCAGATTTAAAATTTCGATGGTCATAAATTAAGTGAATCCAACAGAAGTGCTGAGAAGGCAGACACACAGAAGTCCTTCGACCAGGCCGTTAGATTCCGTCCTTGGGCTAACGGATGGACCTTACATTCTCGTGTTACACATCACGTTTGAGCTTCCTCAAGAACCAATGAGGTTCATTCTCATGTTACGCAGCACGTTTGACCTTCAGCGAGAACCAATGAGGTTCATTCTAGTGTTACACATCACGTTTGAGCTTCAGCAAGAACCAATGAGGTTCATTCTCATGTTACACAGCACGTTTGAGCTTCAGCAAGAACCAATGAGGTTCATTCTCATGTTACACAGCACGTTTGAGCTTCCTCAAGAACCAATGAACTTCATTCTCGTGTTACACATCACGTTTGAGCTTCAGCAAGAACCAATGAGGTTCATTCTCATGTTACACAGCACGTTTGAGCTTCCTCAAGAACCAATGAACTTCATTCTCATGTTACGCAGCACGTTTGAGCTTCAGCAAGAACCAATGAGGTTCATTCTCATGTTACGCAGCACGTTTGAGCTTCAGCAAGAACCAATGAGGTTCATTCTCATGTTACGCAGCACGTTTGAGCTTCAGCGAGAACCAATGAGGTTTATTCTCGTGTTACGCATCACGTTTGAGCTTCAGCGAGAACCAATGAGGTTCATTCTGGTGTTACGCAGCACGTTTGAGCTTCCTCAAGAACCAATGAGGTTCATTCTCGTGTTACGCAGCACGTTTGAGCTTCCTCAAGAACCAATGAGGTTCATTCTCGTCTTACGCAGCACGTTTGAGCTTCAGCAAGAACCAATGAGGTTCATTCTCGTGTTACTCAGCACGTTTGAGCTTCAGCGAGAACCAATGAGGTTCATTCTCGTGTTACGCAGCACGTTTGAGCTTCAGCGAGAACCAATGAACTTCATTCTCATGTTACGCAGCACGTTTGAGCTTCCTCAAGAACCAATGAACTTCATTCTCATGTTACGCAGCACGTTTGAGCTTCAGCGAGAACCAATGAGGTTCATTCTTGTGTTACGCAGCACGTTTGAGCTTCAGCAAGAACCAATGAGGTCCGTTCTTGTGCTACAAGCAGGTTCGGTTGAGCTTCTGTTTATGTTCACTGATCAAGGTTTAAATTTGAATAAAAGCCTAAATTCAATCTGTTCATCTTATAAAGCGATTGAGTCTATTCAGAAAATTTGGACTTAACCGCTCAATTCATATGGATTAGTTTTATGAACTTTTTGAAGCATCAAAGTGTCAGTTCTGTAGCTGTCAATGGAGGGAGAGAAAGCTCTCAGATTTCATCAGAAAGATCTTCATTTGTGTTCTGAAGATGAACGAAAGTCTTACGGGTTTGGAACGACATGCGGGTGAGTAATTAATGACAGTAAAGTGAGTAAATCACTCCAACACTTCCAAGAACTGTCAAGCCCCACCATGTTGACCTCTTGCAAAAGTTATTATAAGAAAATAAATAATTATTTGACCCTCTGATGTGGATGAACAATACATTTTGAAAGTTATGCATGTCCTTTCACTGACCCTTTTTGTTGAAAAATAACAAAAATTTTGAGAGTCTCGTCATACAATAGGCGGCGATTCCCTCCAGAGCCTGAACAAAGCAACTCCATAAATAGAAAGCCTTTGTAGTGTGCACTACTGTGGGCAGTGAGTGAGTGATGGGGGATTTCTCTTCCTGGTCTAGTATGACTCAGCGCTATGTAAATGTTATGGACCAGTTGACAGGAAATGTCATGTTTGTCAAAATAACCAGCCCAGGCAATGCCCTTGCAACCACCCAGAACACTGGCAGCTAGTTTTGCACTGGCAAAGCAGCACTCGTTTATTCAGCATAAGAAAACAAAATCTATTTTGTAATGAAATGACAAAATCAAGTACAAGCAAAAGCCGCAAAGACAGATTAGGACAGAAAGATAAACGCACACAGGTAATTGCCTTGGCTGCTGCCCAGACGCTGGACACACGCACAAACCCCTCTCCCTCCTTCTCTTCTTCTGTGAAGGGTAAAGAAATTAGAATGCTAATAGAAAAAACACCATATGAGGAAATGAATCACTTTATGGCCTTGATTTTTCATCTAGATGTTTGGTCCATCTTAGAAAAATAAGAGAATGAGCAATAGATTTCTAATGCATTTGAGTCAAACTTATTTTGAAGGAATGCAGCAGATGTCAGTGGCTTTATAGATTTATTCACTGAGACGTCAGCGTTACAAATGATGGCCAGTAATAGCCTTTACTAATGTTACTAAGACCAATATTTTTATAGTGGGCAGAAGTGATGTCCGGCCATCTTAACCCTTTATTCAAATATTATTAAAAATGTGTTTGATTTTGTAAGCATATTGTTATGCTGGGTGTTGACTGAAGCAAATGAGGAAGAAGGATCCAAGTGCAGCGGAATTTATTAACTAAACTCCAAACTCTCAGATACAAAATCATACGAAACAGAAACAGGATACAGAAACATAACAACCAAACACACAACGAAACGATAACCTGAACTGACCAAGACTGAGAAACACACAGGTCTTAAATAGACAGAACTGAGGATTAAATTAACAAGACACAGGTGAACCATGGGAACAAACAGGCAGGAGGCAGATCAAAACTGAGCTGAACTAATTAACAGACAAGGACAAAAAGCAAAACAGTCGATTGTTTTATTTCTGATGGAACATGCCAAATTGTACCGACATCATTTTTGGCTAGGCTGTCATGCAAAGAATACATGCAAAAACAAGAGAGAACCAACAAAATATTAATAAGTGATTATGCTGTAGTCAGTGTATGTCTTTTCCTGTGAGCTTTTGTTTTTCTCTGCCTTTTGCATAGAGTAAAATAAAAACCTGTAACTATAGTTTGCCTTTTTGCCAAATAATTTTGTCAGATAAATAACCACATTTAATGGTTTGTTCTTCTCTCATATTTAAAAGATTCAAAATATATAAAATATGTTCCTCTTATTTTGACTGTAAGGGTCATTAAGAACAAATATCCCCTCTGGACATTACTACTTCCTTTAAACCTAAGACACAACACAACACTGTATGCAATGCATAATTCAAAATATGCTAAAGCATGTGAAAAATTCCATCATATTAACACAGTACATTGTGCCCTATTTTTACAGGCTTTTTACAAGATTGTACAGTGTATATATAGTTTTCTCAAAAATAAATGTTTTTTTAATCAGTCAGAACTTTTGTCAGTCCATTGAACTTTTGACTTTTCACATACTGTGCACAATATACATAGTGTGTGTGATAAATAATTAAAGAATAATTGACGAAGGGCCATTGAATTATTCGAAAAATAATGCACACTCGAGGTGGTAATGCGGTCACGACGTGAAGATGAGGGTGTGCATTATTTTTCAATTTTTCAACAATAATTATTCCGCTTATATTACGGTTACCACACCTCAACACATTGCTCAGATGATGTATTTCAACACATTTGTCAGGTTTCTGTCCTTAAAATGCTCTTGTGTGCAGGACTAATTTCTTACGCATCTCATCCCACGCCTCCTGTCATTTTAGAGCTCGTAACGGAGGCTTGAGCCACTGACAGTAGAATAATGCAGTTATTAATGAGAGAGAGAGAGAGAGAGAGAGAGAGAGAGAGAGAGAGAGAGAGAGAGAGAGAGAGAGAGAGAGAGAGAGAGAGAGAGAGAGAGAGAGAGAGAGAGAGAGAGAGAGAGACAGAGAGAGAGAGAGAGAGAGAGAGAGAGAGAGAGAGAGAGAGAGAGAGAGAGAGAGAGAGAGAGAGAGAGAGACAGAGAGAGAGAGAGAGAGAGAGAGAGAGAGAGAGAGAGAGAGAGAGACAGAGAGAGAGAGACAGAGAGAGAGAGAGAGAGAGAGAGAGAGAGAGAGAGAGAGAGAGAGAGAGAGAGAGAGAGAGAGAGAGAGAGAGAGAGAGAGAGAGAGAGAGAGAGAGAGAGAGAGAGAGAGAGAGAGAGAGAGAGAGAGAGAGAGAGAGAGAGAGAGAGAGAGAGAGAGAGAGATGTGAATGACCTGAGTCTGTGCGTCTCTCAACAGTGTTATGCAGCAGCGTCTCTACTAATAGTGACATGAAATAACTGAAATCATTTGATGAAGTCATATGAACTTTAATGCGGTCAAGACCTACCTGGAACTACTTTAGCCGTGCATTTCCCTGAAAATAATTGCACACCTTAGTCACCCAATCAGATTCAAGCATTCAACTGCCCCGTAGTGTAAAGGAGAAATGACATTGGACGTCTGGACGCTGCACTTCCCCAGTGCTGATTGATGCCGGTTGATTGAACGGTCTTCAGGACATATTATAAAGAACCAGAGCCTCTTAATTAAAATGGACATATTAACAGAGCAGACAGGTGTGTAATTATGGCCGAGGGCTGTTTGAACAACCAGAACACACATCTGCAGCTAATCGAATTCCAAGAGCCCTGGAAATCTAGAGAGATTGAGTCTAAAAATAATCAGAGTCTCTTAGCCCCCTTGACACCTTTAAAAAAAAAAACAGCAGTCAACAGCCATGTGCATAATATTTCAATTAGATTGATTAATAACAATATTTATGATCAAAATAAATAGAAGGCAATAGCATTACTTGCACAGCAGAATTCATGTTAAAGATGAGGTAAGTTTAGGTTTTAATATTTGGTTCAGTGTGACAGCTTTGCTGTTGTCATCATGACAATGATGTTATAGATGCAGGAAAGAAAAGACTAAATCATAATTCCCTGTGCAAATATATAGGCTACGAGAGCAAAGAGCATTCATAATTTAGTACTAAAACAAAAAACAATGTTATTACTTGAAATAAAATAAACGTTAACTGAAATAAAATATATAAAAAAACTAGCTAGTTGCCAATTTAAGCAACATTTCTCATTTTCATTGTTTAACTTGATGCACTGAAACAATACAATTAATAAAATATATAGGCACAAAAAAAAGAGAAAAAAAAAGACAAAAGCAAAAATACTCAAATTTTAACTTTTAAAATGAAAACAGAAAATACAAAAATAAAAACAATTAAAGCTGCGAGCAGCGATGACGGGCCCAAGCCGGTGGCACCGCCACCCCGGTGGCTTCAGGGCGACTGTGCACGACAGCCATTATGCATTTAAACAGGAGAATATTTTTTTACAAATATTTTAAATATGCCACATTTACCGCAGCAGCTGGTGCCACTATGAGCACAAGCCACACCCATGATGTCATTGAAATATAGATTCATTTTATTGTCATAGGATATAATAGGTCACTTTCAAATATGCGCAAAGTTATCTTTTGCAACTCAAAAATTCGTAAGTCCAGAAGGCCAGTATTTAATTCAAGGCATTTGTATAGTTTTTCTAAAAACTTTTTTTCACACTAAAGTGATAGTTATTTGTGATAGCCTATGATATGAAACGCATCTAAACTCTATTGTTGTGTACGTGTAAACATGGGTACGCACAACACATATTATATGTTAAAATATCTTAAGATCAATCATCATTACGTAAAGTACATTAGGCAAGTTGTTTATTTATTTATTTATTGTAGTGAAAATAATGTTTTAATAAAATGACTGTCAAAGTCATTTGAATCCACCTCATTAACTGCAGCAGTCGGTGCTGCTATGACCACAAACCACAACATCTATGAGATCAATGCAATTTAGATGAGTTTCATGTCAGATGATGTCATAGGTCAATTTCAAATGAGTGCAGAATACCGTCCGAATGCTGATGTTGTATTATCCTAACATTTCTCTTCATGTGTTTTTGACCTACCTTAGCTACTGTTTGTTCACCAATCTCATGCACCAAAAAGTGTGCTTTCATTTAAATATGGGACGTATCCAATAACAAGTGTTAATTACAAAATTAATAAATGGAGCCAAATCACAGAAACCGCAACGTCGATTTTAATATCAGTGTCAGGTAAGAGTAAGATGCGTGTCTAAATTTTATGGAAGTTTATTATAAACAGCCACTTTTATAAAATCATATGAAATTTACTTTTTTAATAAATTTGAATTCTATCAGTAAATAATTCATTTAAAAGACATGCATCATACGTGATCCTTTGCAAACACAGCACATGACCTTCTGTAAAGCCCATGTATCTTGTATAGAAAACACACACTCACACACACACACACACACACACACACACACACACACACACACACACACACACACACACACACACACACACACACACACAAAGAGAATGCAAAGACAAAGAGGCATGTTTTAGCTGTCAGCCACCCATCCCCTCCCTCCACACACACACACACACACACACACAGACAGAGAAAGAGACAGAGACAGAGAGGGAAACAGGGATTTTTCCCATCAAAACTAAGTCAACAGTGACATCTTTTGGACAATGAAGGGAGGGCAGACAAAATAAGATTCAGATAAAATATATTAAATAAAATAAATATATTGATCTGAAAAATAGTACATTCATTTTAAAATCACCCAGGTTCAATTACCGAACATACAATCTTAATTTAATTTAAATCAAACAATGATTTTACAAGAAATTAGACATTTTCTGTTTCCTTTTTGTCCTTCATTTAATCCTCGCCATAGCAGCAGCGCTTTTGAGATATCCTATAATCGTTCGCACTCTAGCATCTTCAGTGTCTTTGTTTCATGTTGACCGAGTTTGGTGTCGATTCCATTCATCTCCTACGAATAGTTTATAATAACTCAGAGCCTGATTTATCCAAAATTCCAAATTCAAACCAAAATATCTGACTTCCTGTTGGTCAGAGCTAATGACTGTAAATTAGAAAGATGTCCGGCTTGATGAAAACAATATATACACAGAGTTTGGTGACTGTAGATAAAACTAACCCCCCCCCCCACTTTTGTCAAAAGGTGGCGCTACTGAGCCCCTCCACCACGCCCATTTCTAAGTCTTTGGCCATATATACTGGAAGGCATCACTGATGTGTGTGTTGAGTTTCATGCCATTTCAAGCATGCTAAGAGTTTCTTAGACACAAACTTTGACACGTTGCCATGGCAACAGTATTTAAAATATCAGGAATCCATTCAAATGTCTATATCTGCCATGTTTTGACATTATACTGATGAAGTTTGAAGTAAATCGGGTGAAAATAAGACGGTGATTCAAAGCATTTTTGAAAGTGACACACTTCCTGCTGCCAGTTGGTGGCGCTATAACTTTGACTCACAAAAGTCATATCCATGTGATCGGCCTCTTACAACGAACACACAGCTGAAGTTTCATCCAAATCGGTCAATGTATGCAGAAGTTATAACACACTTCCTGTTTCCCATTTCTCGCCATAAATTCGTCTCCTGCCACGCCAAACCGTTCGAGATATCAAAAATCCGCCGCAATTTAGCATCCTCAATGCCTTGACTTCATGCTCACCGAGTTTGGTGCTGATCGGGTTAATCGCCTAGGAGGAGTATTTCAAATTCCACAGTATGCGTTTTAAAACGACCATAATAGCTCACTTCCTGTTGGGCTGACGATAACTTAGAGCGCGGATGTTGTTCGCCCGATGAGCTCTATATGTGTACCGAGTTTCATACTAATACATGCAAGCGTTTTTGATTTATGGACAGTTTTATTTATTTTTTCAAGGGGGTGCTGTCGAGCCCCCCTGCCACGCCCGGGTACCAAACCCAGCCCAAACCCTGATGGCGCGTTGCCCGGACGAGTGTGCAAAGTTTCAAGAGTTTTGAGCATGTTAAGGGGCCCAAAAAGGGCAAAGGCGAAAGAAAAATAATAATAATAATAATAATAATAATAATAATAATAATAATAATAATAATAATCCTTAGAAGAACAATAGGGCCTTCGCCCTTTCAGGCTTGGGCCCTAATAAAAATAAAAAATAAACTATATTTTCTCGATAATACTAAAATGATACTGATGAAAATGTCACATCTGGTGATGCATTTGTGACATTTGGAATGGAAAAATCAATGGGAGATTATTCTTATATTCTTATACTTTATTCTTATAAAGTATAGAATTTTGTTAAATTTACACACACACACACACACACACACACACACACACATATATATACTGTAATGTACACATACTTTTACGTTAGATGTGATTAATCGATTTGACAGCACTAATAAAAAAATAAAAAAATGACTGAAATTATTGGCAAAATAAATGTTGTGCTCTAGCACCCACATCCCAACACACTGACAACCCCTCAGAGCAGTAATATGGCAGTGAGTTTGGCATGTGTTTCTGAGGAATTTAATCTAGATTTGCATTCCTGGAACGGGTGTCCTCACAGTGTGGGACTCGTGCAGAAGTGAGACATTAGCAGGTTTCACTCCCAGATTTTCCCCCGGTGAAAGCAGCCTCGGTGTGCTGAATGAAGCAGCTGTCAGGCGAACAACAGAAGAGAGAGATGAATGGCACAGTCCACCGATTCTAAAGTGTCTCATTAGCTATTATGTCCACAACCTTGTTTGTTCCCTAAAGCTTTTAGATGCTGAGTTTGGTTGTTCTCCAGGGAATAATGACCGCAGAGCTCACAGACGCTAGGCTATTCTGGTCAGCTGCTCTCGTGGACAGAAAGTGAGTGCCACGCCAATGAATCTGTTTTTATACTCCCTAAAATAAAGCAATAAGAGACTGTGCACTATTTGTCCACACTTATGTGGTGTTGTTTGGCACACAGCAACATTATAAGGCTGGCAGCAGTAATATGATAAAAAAGACTATTAATAATAATCACAATAAACTATTTAAGCAGTAAATAATATAGCCTTTTTAATGGATTTGCTGCATGAGAATTACATTTATAAGGGTTCATATGTGTATATTGAATTTGTACATAATATTTTATATTTATTACACAATCTCTAGGACACATATTTCTCAATACTAGGTCACTTTTTCATTATTCTGCACTCAGTTCTCCTAACCAACTTTTATCTTGACACAGCAGTTCATTTCACATTCAAAATGCACTAAAACACTTCATACATGTTTTAAGTCCTTAGCCATCTGGTGCTGGCCATTTTTGTAAAAAAAATGTTTGCATACCACAGTTAGCGGAAGTTACAGTTTGTAATGTTTTAAAAATGGATATTTTTCTTATGCAAACGCATCGCTTCGCTTCAGAAGGCCTTTATTAACCCCCGGAGCCGTGTGGAGCAGTTATATGATGGATGGATGCACTTTTATGGACTTCAAAACAGAAACAGCTTGGAGGAGCCGGGACATTTTTTATATAACTCCGATTGTACAAACCCGATTCCAAAAAAGTTGGGACACTGTACAAATTGTGAATAAAAAAGGAATGCAATAATTTACAAATCTCATAAACTTATATTTTATTCACAATAGAATATAGATAACATATCAAATGTTGAAAGTGAGACATTTTGAAATGTCATGCCAAATATTGGCTCATTTTGGATTTCATGAGAGCGACACATTCCAATAAAGTTGGGACAGGTAGCAATAAGAGGCCGGAAAAGTTAAATGTACATATAAGGAACAGCTGGAGGACCAATCTGCAACTTATTAGGTCAATTGGCAACATGATTGGGTATAAAAAGAGCCTCTCAGAGTGGCAGTGTCTCTCAGAAGTCAAGATGGGCAGAGGATCACCAATTCCCCCAATGCTGCGGCCAAACATACTGGAGCAATATCAGAAAGGAGTTTCTCAGAGAAAAACTGCAAAGAGTTTGAAGTTCTCATCATCTACAGTGCATAATATCATCCAAAGATTCAGAGAATCTGGAACAATCTCTGTGTGTAAGGGTCAAGGCCGGAAAACCATACTGGATGCCCGTGATCTTCGGGCCCTTAGACGGCACTGCATCCCGTACAGGAATGCTACTGTAATGGAAATCACAACATGGGCTCAGGAATACTTCCAGAAAACATTGTCGTGAACACAATCCACCGTGCCATTCGCCGCTGCCGGCTAAAACTCTACAGGTCAAAAAAGAAGACATATCTAAACATGATCCAGAAGCGCAGGCGTTTTCTCTGGGCCAAGGCTCATTTAAAATGGACTGTGGCAAAGTGGAAAACTGTTCTGTGGGCAGACCAATCAAAATTTGAAGTTCTTTTTGGAAAACTGGGACGCCATGTCATCCGGACTAAAGAGGACAAGGACAACCCAAGTTGCTCTCAGTGCTCAGTTCAGAAGCCTGCATCTCTGATGGGATGGGGTTCATGAGTGCGTGTGGCATGGGCAGCTTACACATCTGGAAAGGCACCATCAATGCTGAAAGGGATATCCAAGTTCTAGAACAACATATGCTCCCATCCAGACGTCGTCTCTTTCAGGAAGACCTTGCATTTTCCAACATGACAATGCCAGACCACATACTGCATCAATTACAACATCATGGCTGCGTAGAAGAAGGATCCGGGGACTGAAATGGCCAGCCTGCAGTCCAGATCTTTCACCCACAGAAAACATTTGAGCATCATAAAGAGGAAGATGCCACAAAGAAGACCTAAGACAGTTGAGCAACTAGAAGCCTGTATTAGACAAGAATGGGACAACATTCCTATTCCTAAACTTGAGCAACTTGTCTCCTCAGTCCCCAGACGTTTGCAGACTGTTAGAAAAAGAAGAGGGGATGCCACACAGTGGGAAACATGGCCTTGTCCCAACTTTTTTGAGATGTGTTGATGCCATGAAATTTAAAATCAACTTATTTCTCCCTTAAAATGATACATTGTCTCAGTTTAAACATTTGATATGTCATCTATGTTGTATTCTGAATAAAATATTGAAATTTGAAACTTCCACATCATTGCATTCTGTTTTTGTTCACAATTTGTACAGTGTCCCAACTTTTTTGGAATCGGGTTTGTATTCGTCTGAAAGAAGAATGTCATACACACCTAGGATGACTTGAGAGTGAGTAGATCATGGGCTAATTTTCATTTTTGGGTGAACTTTCCCTGCTTTGGTTTGGTTTAGGTTTAGTTGCATAATTTATAGTTATTACTATAGTAACTGCATGTAATGTGTAATGACACTGTAAAATAAAGTGTTACCTAATTTAGTACCATGAAATCCCCTAAAAATAAAAATATATATTTCAAACTAAAATATAGTACATTAATTTCAGTATTTTTTTATTGCTATGGGAGCAGCACCAGTAAAGCACCCAACAAACACACTCTGTCATATAAAGTAACCTAAAAAGCACTAACAACAGATTTTGTAAAAAGACTAGGTTTTGAACTTAAGTTCAACCGTTTTGAAAAATGTCTAAACATGAAAAATGACCTGGTAGATATGGAGTTTTGGTGGCTATTGTGTCTGAGTGAGAAATGAATTTGTGTCATTTGAAAGATGTAGTTATTGAATGCATTTTGTGCCAGAGAAATGTGAGAAATGGCCATTTACATAGAAAGAGACCATGTGACTGACATGAAAAGTGACCGACTATATTCACCTGCCATTCAGGTCTGAAAATACATTATATAAAAGTGAGCAATTAACTCAAACAATGTTGCACTGAGTGGAACCCTGTAGAGATGAAGACATTATAGGTAATTGAATAAGAATGTATGCCCATTCCAAATAAGTGTTGAGATGAGATTGAGATGACTCGGAAAAATCATTTAATCCAATTAACCTATATTCACCCTAAATAAATACTGATTATTTCTCAGGGTCTGCAGAATCTGCAAATTGAATCAAATGTAGAACCGCAAACTAAATTTGAATATCTTTGAAAGATTCAATGTTATACACCAATCTAGTGCCTCGTATTTCCTTGAAATTTCTGCATGGTCTGAAAAAAAAAAACACTGTCACTCCCAGAAATTTTTAATCAGATTGGCGATTGACGCTCCTGCCATGTTTCTATTCAACATGCATAATGCGGTCAGTGAGCATCCGTCTGGATCTGAGGCGACAGGGAGCGAGAGAGGCTCTGTCTCGAATAAACACGCAAAGCTTGATTCAGCAGAATAAATGAGATGAATCCTGGGGCCAAAAACCCTGTCCCAAAACTCATTAGCCTTAGAAAGAGAGGGGAGCTCAGCTGTGAATATGAAATGTAATATCACGTCAGTTCTGACTCTGAAAAATACACAGCGAGGGAGAGAGTGACGTGAATATAGAACGTAAGAGCTTGTCGACTCAAAGTCACAGCGATTGCAAGGGTGTTAGCTGATGTTTGTTTGTGCTGAAGCAGGCACAGACGGCACATGCGCTAACAGGCAGAAAATGATCATCTAAGCTTCTGTGTGAAGCAGCAGAATATGACTGCAAAGACAGACACTGTAAAGCTGATGCTGGGTAATTCATGGCTGCATTTTTATTCACATATATGCACTAAAAGCATGTACGACTTGCTTGTTACCTGTAAACCAAGCTGGTTTCTACTGGTCTAGGCCAGAAAAAAAGATACAGTGCTGTCACTGGGGCAGTACCCTAAGGTACAAAAGTGTAAAGGTACATCTTTGTACTTTACTCACCCCTAAATGGTTATTTTTATATACTTTATTAGTACCTTAAAAAGTACGTATCAGTACTTTAAGAGTACATATTAGTAGATTTCGGTTTTGTACCTTAGAGTACCGCCCCAGTGACAGCAATGTACCTTTTTTTCTGACAGTGAATGACACACATTTCAAACGTACTTTGTATCGTTCTTATAGCTCAACAGGACATTAGAAACACTAACTTTGTGGGTTTGATTTCTACGGAGACAAAAAATATGTGATGGGAGGAAAAACAGTAAGTCAATGCTTTTGCGTTCTCTTGCAAATGTTTCTCTTGCAAATGTTTTCGCTTGTGCGTTTGCTCAGAGAAATGTTGTGAAAGTTTCTCGGAGCTTGTGAAGCATTGGCAAATAATTTTTGCATCTATAATTTCTTCATTCTTTGAGCTCTAGACTTCAAAGGAATGCACAATGAAAGTTTCTCAAGCAGAACTATACACAAAGCATTGGCAAATAAGAAATTTTTCCATCATTGGCCATATATTTCCTTCATTCTCCATGTCCTTTTAGGTGCTCTGTAGACTTCAAAGGAATGCACATTATCCACACGTGGTACAGAAAGTATGTGGACTGTGATGCAAGCAAGTAAAGTGTTTTGTTTGGCTGCATTGCTCACAGAAGTGTATAGGTTTTTACACTTTTAGGGGAATAAACAGCAACCTTAAGGCCCGTTCACACCAAGAACGATAACTATATTAGCCTCCACCCCAGCAGATGATATCATTCTGTTTATTATAAGCGTGTGCAGCAAAGTCGTCTGCCACTTTAAATGCTCAAGCTCTTTAAAGCCTAGTGAATTCTGATTGGCTGTCATTGTTTTTATCATTCATTGGCTGAAAAAAAAAACAAAAAACAAAAAAAAAAACGGAAAAAGTGATGGCAACAATACAGTTTCTCTGCGCCGTTATCGTTCCAGTTGTGGTGTGGATTCTGCTATTATCTTTACCATTATCATTATAGTTATCATCCTTTGTGAACAGGCCTTTACTTTTAGTTGTCTATGCATACTAATCTTAAAATATATCAAAGTCCCCTATTATGCTATTTTAAAGATTCATAATTTTGTTTTGGAGTCTCCTACAATAGGTTTACATGCATCCAAGGTCAAAAAACACTTTAATTTTCTCATAATGTACATTGAACATCTCCTCATTTCTCAAATAGCCTGAAAACGGTTTGAGCCTACTCTGTTCTGTTGTGATTGGTCTACTCTGCTCTGATTGGTCAGATGGCCCAGTTTGTTGTGATTGGTCTACTCTGCTCTGATTGGTCAGATGGCCCAGTTTGTTGTGATTGGTCTACTCTGCTCTGATTGGTCAGATAGCCCAGTTTGTTGTGATTGGTCTACTCTGCTCTGATTGGTCAGATGGCCCAGTCTGCTGTGATTGGTCAACTGCTTACTGCATCAGAATTTCAGTGCCGGAATCTTCGTCAGCACTTCTATACACAGTGACAATGGCTTCATTTTTTTCCGTATATCAATTTGAGCATGTGCCCTCATCGAACCAAACTCTTCCAGTCTGACAGCTACAACTAGTGTCCGAGGGCAGGGCAAAGTAAACGTTGTTCGCAGGAAGCCAATGAAGACCATAGACTGGCATTATGCAAATGTGTAACATTGTTACGCAGGTATGTATTGAGACTGGAATTGCTGACAACTCATTTTGGCAGTTCAGAATCGATTCTTTCATTTAGGAGACAATAACTTTATTTGTTGTGCACTACGATCATTAAAACTTTCCAGACCTTTTAAATATATGACAAACAGCTATATTACACACTGCTTGAAAGATAATATATGAAAAATCATAATAGAGGGTATTACAATTGACAGTATTACAGTGTGGCATCGCATCTGTCAGCTGTCATATAAGTTAGTGTCCTTTGGATGTTTGTGTCACAGACTGCTGATGTTGTACCGCTGGGCTTTATACTGCATATATCTCGCAATGCAATTTGAATTTATAAATTATTGAAGTGACAAATATTGAGACTCATTTATGCAAATGGCATGCAAGAGGGACTGATTAGTATGGAAAACACGTCATGGCAAGGCAGTTGGAGAATACAGAATCCTGACAGACTATAACTCATTAGCATCCTGATACCTGGTTGACACCACAACTGTAGCTTTGGAAAATCTGACCGCAAGAGGGATATATTGCCAGTACAAAAACGTCATGTTAACATGCTAATTCAACAAAAAATCAGTTCTCCTGCTACTAAAAATAAGCATTTTGGCTGGAAAAGCAATTGATTGCAGTAATACATAATTAGTAAGGCAGATCTTGAACAATTATCAAAGCAAGAATAAAACTTATATACTGACAAATTCTGATATGCTTTTTCCATGCATTATTAATTCTGTCACATCTTCCATTTGCATTTATGCATTTAGCACATGCTTTTATCATAATGACTTACACTGCATTCAAGGTACAGTAAACACTTGTCAGTTCATGCCTTGCCTGGGACTTGAAACCATGACCTAACACAATACTGAGTTACAGGAATCAAGGCTTGACTTCCCCTACTTCCTAACTAAAATACAAGATTTGAAACACTGACTTAATTGACTTAAATGATTACAAGAGAGTTTTGTGTTAGCAAGTAGCAAAGCGATACTCTACATGATCCTTTGATAAGCAAAAATAGCAGACACAAATATTGAGTAAAATGTTACATTTTTAATGAGATCTCTTGCTTCATCTGCCATTTTTAATGGATGAGTCCACTGAACTTGCATTCACAATGCATTATGGGATTGCTTTCTCTGCAAAGGATAGCAACAGATCTGCCTTCAAATAGTCCAAAACATTGTATCTTACCTTTTGAAACAGCTTTGACGCACTGCATCACTGCTCATTTGCATAAAGTTAAACTTTCCTCAACTTTGTTGCAGCACCCAACAGTTGCTGTCATGTCCCTGAAGATCGCCCACTCGCTCTGAAAACAAATGACCTTCGGTTGCCTTGTCACTGCAAAGCGTATATAGGTTTAAAACACATTTTAGCCCTGATGGAAACTCTTAAACATTTCAGCAAGCACATAAAGAGAGAATATCAAGGACAGAAGATCTCGAGAGCGATTCCTCATGTTGATTGAACGGATCAGTTTCATGGAATTAGGTGACGTTGGTGATTTGTGGGAAAATCAATTTATGTGGCCTGAAGGTGTCTGACTCACTGCTGACGTCATAAGACCTTCGTGCTTCACATTTGATGACTCGTGCAACACATTTGCCGGAATATCTCATCAACAAAAGTGAGCATGCACGCTCACTCACATCTATTCACTTTGCGTTCGCACCTAGTTCAAAGCTGCGTTTTGTTGCGGAGTAATTAGCAGACCACACGCCATCACTCAGATCTTTAAACGGATGGGGCAGGCGAAGAGAAGAGGACCGACAGCTCACGCTCTCTCTCTGACAGGAAAGGGGTCAGCCTGGGGAAGCAAACATGATTTATTCAGGCGTTTAGTGTATTGTCGGTGGATTGTGCGAGGCCGGTCCTTTAAAGAGAAACCCTAGGGAGAACACCAGCACTTTTATCCTCTCTCTTTCCATCCATCAAGCTCCCTCTCTCATTAAGTCTATCTCTTCCAGAACCACAGTGAGAACTTAGAGTGACACTACACTACAGTCCTCTAGGTCACACTGAGACATTTACAGCATTTGCAGGCTCTTCACACACTGTTGCAGCTCTCCATTACTTGCATTCTCCACCAAAACACCTCTGCTTGACAAAGTATCTTTTGTATTGTTGGTCTATATAAGTATCCAACTGCTCTGATGCAACTTGTTGTTTTTCAGGACATTAAAATAATTTGCTTCCCATCCCATGCAGTCTTAAAGGGATAGTTCACCCAAAAATGAAAATTCTGTCATTAATTACTCACCCGCATGTCGTTCCAAACCCGTAAGACTTTCGTTCATCTTCAGAACACAAATGAAGATCTTTCTGATGAAATCTGAGAGCTTTCTCTCCCTCCATTGACAGCTACAGAACTGACACTTTGACGCTTCAAAAAGTTCATGAAGAGACCGTAAAACTAATCCATATGAACTGAGTGGAAGTTTTCTGAAGAGACTCGATCGCTTTATATGATGAACGGATTTAATTTAGGCTTTAATTCACATTTATCAATTCACACATCAGTTGTGGTAAATGGAAGCTCAAGCATGTTCGCTTGAGGTGCGAGAGCCAATGAGGTTCATTCTGATGTTACGCAGCACATTTGAGCTTCCTCAAGAACCAATGAGGTTCATTCTTGTGTTACGCATCACGTTGAGCTTCGGCGAGAACCAATGAGGTTCATTCTCGTGTTACGTATCACGTTTGAGCTTCAGCGAGAACCAATGAGGTTCATTCTCGTGTTACGCAGCACGTTTGAGCTTCAGCGAGAACCAATGAGGTTCATTCTCGTGTTACGCATCACGTTTGAGCTTCGGCAAGAACCAATGAGGTTCATTCTCGTGTTACGCATCACGTTTGAGCTTCAGCAAGAACCAATGAGGTTCATTCTCGTGTTACGCATCACGTTTGAGCTTCGGCAAGAACCAATGAGGTTCATTCTCGTGTTACGCAGCACGTTTGAGCTTCAGCGAGAACCAATGAGGTTCATTCTCGTGTTACGCATCACGTTTGAGCTTCGGCAAGAACCAATGAGGTTCATTCTCGTATTACGCAGCACGTTTGAGCTTCAGCGAGAACCAATGAGGTTCATTCTCGTGTTACGCAGCACGTTTGAGCTTCAGCGAGAACCAATGAGGTTCATTCTCGTGTTACGCATCACGTTGAGCTTCAGCGAGAACCAATGAGGTTCATTCTCGTGTTACGCATCACGTTGAGCTTCGGCGAGAACCAATGAGGTTCATTCTTGTGTTACGCAGCACGTTTTAACTTCAACCTATTCATCATATAAAGCGATCGTGTCTCTTCAGAAAATGTAGACTAAACTGTTTAATTCATATGGATTAGTTTTACGATCCCTTCATAAACTTTTTGAAGCGTCAGAGTGGTAATTGCGTAGCTGTCAATGGAGGGACAGAAAGTTCTCAGATTTCATTAAAAAGATCTTCATTTGTGTTCCAAAGATGAACAAAAGTCTTATGGGTTTGGAACGACATGAGGGTGAGTAATTAATGACAGAATTTTAATTTTTGGGTGAACTAGAACTATCCCTTTAAGTAATTGCCACTGATATATTTGTCTGTTCGAGGCAACCAGCATGAGCTGAATACAGGTATTACAGCTGTGGAATAGTGTCTGAATGACTCCTCAGGGAGGTCAAGCATTTGTCTGCTCTCCCTGCCGGTTGGAGCTTACTGCTGACAAAGCACCTTACACATGTTCCCTTATTCTGTGCTACAGTATATTTCTAGAAACATTGAGTACTGCCAATGAGGCTAATTACTGTAAATGTCCTCCACGTGGCTGACCGCTGGCAGAGCCTCCAGTCCACACAGTAGATGAGATGAAGCTGTAATCTATGGAAATGTGGCCTCCATTTGGCCGTCTGCTCTATAATGAATTAGAGCACTTGTGGTGAATTATGTTGTTTTGATTACGGTAATGGCATGACTACGCTGTTCTACTTGTTTGAGCGTGGATTAATGACCCAGTAATTCTGGACTGAGCTCACATTTGGACCGAACTTAGTGCATTAACAGATGACCTGCATTAGGAAGAGGAATGTATAATGTTCTGCGTCTTAAACTGTTCACCTTAAAAAGAGGGAATTGTACGTTTTGTTAATGTATTATTTAAACAATTTTGGTTTAATATTTCATGACCCAAACAAAATAAGCATCCCAGCAATGGTCAATGGTCAAATGGTATGGATGTTCTTAAAGTGACAGTTCACCAATAATGACTTGTGTCATGATGAGTTTATTGTATGTGACTACAATGCAGAAACTAGTACTCCATTCCAAACATAGCCATAGTTGATTTAGTTTGGGAAACCTGTTTGAAAATTATTTAAATTTTTAGATTACACACAAAAACGCAATATAACTAACTTCCATGTGAGAAAATGTACTGTATAATACTGTATAAAACGTTTCATTGCATCTCTCTGAAAAGAAAAGGTTCTATATAGCTCTTATATCTATATCTATATATAGTTAAATCTATAACTCTTCTTGACTCACTTTTAAAGAACCCTATATGGCAAAAGAGGTTCTATTTAAGAAGAAATGTCTTAAATGGTTGCAAAAATACGTTCATGTTTAATGGTCAATTTCAAATTTTCTAGGGATAAAAGTATACTTACAAGCTGTTTAATTCATACAATTTTATTAAAATAAAAAACGAGTTAAAACAAATACATTTGAAATAATCCACAAAATGATCCCATGATGGGAACCCACTAAAATATACAAGTGTCTGACAGAACCTTTAAGGTTCTATATAGTATAGTATAGTATAGTATAGTATAGTATAGTATAGTATAGTATAGTATAGTATAGTATAGTGTAGTACAGAGTGTAGTGTATAGTATAGTGTAGTATAGTATAGAGTATAGTGTAGTGTAGAGTATAGTATATAGTATATAGTATATAGTATAGTGTAGTAGTATAGAGTATAGTGTACTATATAGTATAGTATATATATAGTATAGTATAGAGTATAGTGTAGTATATAGTATAGCATATAGTATAGTATAGTGTAGTACAGAGTATAGTGTAATATATAGTCTAGTGTAGTATAGCGTATAGTGTAGTATAGTATATAGTATAGTATAGTATCAGTATAGAGTATAGTGTAGTATAGTATATAGTATAGCATAGTATAGTATGGAGTATAGTATAGTATAGCGTATAGTATAGTATAGTATAGTATAGTATAGTATAGTATAGAGTATAGTATAGTAGTATAGTATATAGTATGGTATAGTATAGAGTATAGTAGTATAGTAGTATAGTATAGTATAGTATAGTATAGTATAGTATAGTATAGTATATAGAGTACGGTGTAGTGTAGTATAGCATAGTGTAGTATAGAGTATAGTGTAGTATAGTATATAGTATGGTATAGTATAGAGTATAGTGTATAGTGTAGTATAGTATAGTATAGAGTATGGTGTAGTGTAGTATAGTATAGTGTAGTA